>CM076575.1:834587225-834774867 GCA_034641835.2 Pinus albicaulis
CACTTCCCTTTTGATATCTAGTGATTGAGTTCTTACAATGTACTTCGGTCATATGATTCGCTCCTAACACTCGTACGTTGGGGGGCAATCTGTTACACCATTTTTTTGGTCATCTAACCTATTATTATTAGATGAACCCAAGTACACCATGTAAGACCAATTTTACCCTACGTAAAATTACTTTCACCATATAAAATAACTTATTTGGTCATATTTAACCCAAAATAAAGAAATTAATTAAATAAATCCTTATTTATTTAATTATTTCCTAAGAACAAGTTATTTAAATCATTATTTAAATAATATTCTTAGTTAAATTTGACTAAATCATCCATAAATAATTAAATAAACCATTATTTATTTAATTATATTCCCATCATTCCCCTAAAATGATAAATAAATCATTTATTTGTTTATTATTTATAAATAAAGGAATTGACCCAAGTCAAGAATCCTTTTCCCTCCAACAAATATAATAAAATATTCCTAAAAGGTGCTTCTAGAATTCGATTAATAATATTTTATTCATGCACCGAGTTCTAGACCGCCCCAATATTTTGTTATAAATAGGGGGGTTTTCTCCATTCATTAGTCACCTTCATTGCATTAGATCACTCTGGATCTACTCTTGGTCACCATTTTCCATTTTGTTTTGTGAACTCCCATTGAGTTCTATGTTTGTTTTTCTACACCCATAAGAGAGAGAAATGTTAGATTTGAAACACTGAGGACTTTCAAGAAGCCATCCCACTGAGGAGAACCGGAAGACACCTTTCTTGTTTTCCTCTCAGGTGCCCCATTCTTTAATATAATACAAAATTCTTTTAAATACATTATTCTTGTCTTGTCCATTGGATTTATGGAGCCATGTTATATTTTATCTGCTTAATGTCTTTTGTGCTTAGATCTGAATTTGTGCAGCAAACTTAAAGATATTTTGCAGCCATAATCGATGTTAGGGCTATTTATTATGCGTAGCTAAAGTGATCTTTTACGACGAAAGAATCATACTAACACCTAAGTCGATTAAAGTATTGGCTATGGGCTGGTCATCAATATAGACAGCAACTATAGGATTCCTTGGATCATTATATTTAGTTAAAAAAGGCTGATCAATCATTAGTCGGACAATTTCCCCATAACATGGATAGTAGCAGGGTCCTTCGGCTTCCTTCCATGCTTTTTGACACACAGATCTCTCATGTTTTAGCGTAAATATGTACTTCCTTGAGAGCTTGTAACAAAGAAATTCGTACTTAGAAATTCTGTAATTCCTTGAGAAGCTCATAATTAGTTTGTGAGGCTGTCCCAGTTTCAGTTAATCGTTGAGGATATGGAGGATCCTGAGCCCTAACATATGAGTCAACTGTCACAGATGCACTAGCCCTGCCCAGGTTGGTTGTTGCAGGAGTAGAAGTCCTTCCTGAGTTGGCTACTACAGGTGTAACAATTTGTGCTATATCGGCTGTTACAGGTGTAACAACCTCTTTAGAATTGACTATACCACTTCTAGGTGACTCACATTCCTCCTCAATAGTGATAGGAGAATGGTGAGGTCTAATTTATTTTCTCGATCAAAACTGAATCTCATTGAGTCCAATAGGAGTGATAAGGTAAGTCTGGAAAGTAGTCGGGGTCTCTATGTTCTGGAATGCCTTATTATTCAGATTGGGGTTAGGTTGCAGAGGTAATTGGGGTCAGACAGAAGGTACAGGAGTTTGGAGAGGAGGAAGTTGTAACTGCTGCTGCATTGGTAGTGCAGAGGGAACTGGACCTTGGCCATTACCTCTCCAATTCTGACTCCAAGGATAAGGTTGAGATGGAGGATATTGCATTGGTGGAGGGGAAGACCCCTGGTTCCAGGGTGAAGGAAATTTTGTTGAAGAAGGAGTGGGATATGGCTATGGGAATTGCTGACCATTAAAAACATTATTCCAAGAATTAAAAGAGGAAAAATCTGGAGGCATACCTGTAGGTTGCGGCTGCCATGGTCTCCTTGGTCTGATGAAGTAGGAAGACTAGACCTCCTCACTTGATTGCTTAAGTACTGATTTCAGTCTGGATAGTTCTGGGCATCGACTCGTGGTGTTGAGATTCAACAAGATGATGATCCTAGTGAAAAATAAGCACCTACACTAGGTGGGGCCCGCAGGCTATTTTTAGGTGTATGTTTATTTTTAGAATGGTGAGCATATTCTATTTATAGAGGGAGTCTATTTATAGATGGTTGAGAAAATTTTATTTATGGATGAGATTGTATTTTTAGATGGATGGGCGAAGTCTATTTATAGATCCCATGTCTAAAATTAGATCGAATGTCAATTATTATTAGCCCTTAATAATAATTAGACAATAAATAATAATCTATTCTCTTGAAGCACTTGATTTCAATTAACTAATGTGGCAAACCAGTTGACTGAAGGAATTACAAGTTCTAAGGTTAGTTGGTGGGACATGCAGAGTGGACTTCATTGTAACAAAGTTGGATGTGTAGTTATGTGAGTTGTTATTTAGTTTAACTCAGTTAAGTGAGTTAAACTCAGTTGTGCTAGTTGTAACTAAAGATACACTAGTGAGAGATTAGTGAATTAATTATTTAATTAATTCACAAGCAGTGGTCTCATATGAAACTAAAGAAATACTACTGTTAACTACATGCACGTCAGATCCAGTGGAGACCCAGTTGAGAGATAAGTGAAAGGGCCTGTTTGACTATCAGTTGTGACTATAGTGGTGCATTCAATGCAACCAAACACACATTGGAGATGCCAATGAGGATTGCGCAGTCAAGGCAAGGAAATATTGAATTCATTCAGGGATTTTCATCAGCAGGGATTGCGCAGTGGAGGCAGGCTGTCAGGAGTCAACAAATTGGTGCATGTGTTAGCCAATTTTTGTATGATAGTGTGAGACGATTGTATATTGTACCAAGAGCTCTTGGAGTAGAGTTTTGTATGAGATTGTTTACTAATCCATGATATACATAATATATGATAGTTTGGGTTTTAGCTTTAATATTTCCCTGTAAAAACATCTGTATTATGTGCGATTGATTTTTTCTTCATGTGTTTGCAATTGGCGATTAAATTTCTGCAAAGAATTAAGTAGAAGGATTATGTATTTAACAATGGATATAATTATTATATCAGGAGAGTCCAGTAATACATCACAGTATTTTTTAAATTTCTACATGGTATCAAGAGCAGAGAAGATTGCAATATTGAAGTAGTAGCTAAGTTTTGTTGGTGGAATAATTCAAATTTGCTGCAAGAATTTCTTGGTGCGATAGTTGAGTAAACATCGAAATAGCTTTCAATGGTTTGCAGTTAGAGTATGCACTCGAGGGTAGCTTGAACTACATTGCATGGAAGGATAGGATGGAGGCGGTGCTTAAAGATAATGGCTTGAAGGAATTCATTGATAGTGATGTTCCTAAGCCCACTTCGACGGATGCTGCATTACTTGATGCCTGGCAAAAGAAAGTAGAGAAGACGAGAAGGATTCTGTTGGAAGGTGTGAGAGACCATATTGTCTCAAGCCTTTATGGGAAGGCCACTCCATTTGAAATGTGGAAGGCTTTGACAGATATTTTCCAAAGCAGCAATGACCATAGGAAATTGGCGCTGAAGGATAAACTCAGAAAAATAAAAATGGAAAAGGGAGATAATATTCCTAAGTATCTCACAAAGTTTGTCCAATGTCGGGATGAACTGGGGAGTGTGGGAATCATTGTTTCTGATGATGATTTGGTGAGTTTGGTTCGCTTGGGACTTCCTAAGAGTTGGCACAGTTATCAAGACTCTGTCAACAGACGGGAAAAACTGTCGTATTGGGAACGACTGTGGCCGGATCTAGTGCAGGAGGAGTTCAGGCGGAACACCAGGGATGGCTCTTCATCAAAGCATGATGATGAAGAGGATTTTGCTTTGGCTGCCAAAGAAAGGAAAGGGAAGGGGAAGGAATTCCACTCAAAATATGAGGCTAAGGGCAAGAAGCTGGATTTTTCCATGGTGAAGTGTTTTCACTGTCATGAACATGGGTATCTTGCCACTAAATTCCCACAGAAAAAGAAGAAAAAGACGGCTGCTAGAGCTGTAGCTGGTGAGGCCCTTGCATTTCAATTTGAACTTGATTTCTCTTTGATTGCATGCTTGGTTTCAATTGCAATGGGATCGGTGTGGTATCTTGATAGTGGTGTTTCCTTCCACATGATGGGAGATAAGGAGCTTTTCAGTGACTTGGAGGAGAAAGATCTCTAGATGCATATAGAGATGGGCGATGATGGACAATACAGTGTGACCGAAATTTGTACCATTACCTTTGAGAGGGATTTAGGTAAACCATTTCTGTTGAAAGATGTTATGCATGTTCCAGGTCTAAGGAAGAACTTGGTCTTAGTCGTGATGTTGGAGGACAGAGGTCATGAAGTTGTTTTTAGCAATGGAAAATATTTCTTGCAACATAAAACAATGGGCCAAACCAAGAGGATAGGGATTTGAGTCAAGAATATCTACAAGCTGGAGGTAGATGGCTGTGCTGCAATGGTGGGAAAAGAAGAAGAAGTGGTGAGCCGGGATGAGGGCGAATTATGGCACAGGCGATTGGGCCATCTTCACCATGGCACCCTGAAGATTTTGTAGCAGATTTATACTGAATTCCCAAGGGTACACTTGCGCAGATAGATAAGTGCAAGGGATGTACTATGGGTAAGTTTGTGAAAACCACCTTTCATGAAAAGGAGAACCGTGCTTCGGTGATCCTGGAGAGAGTTCACACAGACGTGTGTGGGCCATTCTCGATTGATTCAACAACAAAACACAGGTATTATGTTATTTTTGTTGATGATTATTCTCGTAGATGCTGGATCTTCTTCATGTAGAAGAACAATCAAATATTCTCAAAGTTCTGTGAGTTTAAAGCATTGGTGGAGAAAGAGTTGGGGAAGCAAGTGAAGGCTCTGCGGAGCGATAATGGTGGTGAATATATCTCAAACGAATTCAAATACTTCTGTAGAAAAGAATGAAGTCGAAGAGAACTCATAACGCCTCATAACCCACATTAGAATGGGGTCACAGAGAGGAAGAATAGAACGACCGTGGGTGCTGCACGAGCTATGCTACATGATCAGGGCCTATCAATGCACTTGTGGGCGGAAGCATGAAACACTGTAGTTTATGTGCAAAAACCGTTGTCCTCATAGAGTACTTGGCATGAGTACACCTGAAGAAGCTTTTACTGGTAAGAAACCAGATGTTTCTCACTTTAAGATTTTTGGCTCATCTGTTTATGTGCATGTGACCAAGAACGTCAGGAAGAAGTTGGAGCCGACTGTTGAAGTTGGAATATTTGTGGGGTACACAGAAACACCCCATAATTATCATGTGTATTTTCCAAATAGTCGAATGACTATGGTGCGACGGGATATAAAATTCGATGAGGAGAAAGCCATGAAGTTGTCGCTTGAGAGGGAGCTAGACTTGCATGCAGAGGAGGAACTGCTTGTTCCCAAAGATGAGTCTCTAGATGTGGATCAACCACAGGAGGAGGTTCATGGAGTGGAGGAGTCAACTCACGTAGAGCCAAACATCAAAACTAGCAGAAAGCATACCACAAAAGCTGAGAAGCTGAAGCTTGATGGGGCACCGAATGTAGGAGTCCCTACTTCACAGTGCAGATAGAGATAGTCTCCTGACCGATTCACTGGATACATGGTTCTCATGAGAAAATTTATTGTGACTGAGCCATCTTCCTTTCAAGAAGCATTGCATGAGCCCACATGGGTAGATGCAATGGTGGAGGAGTATGACTCCATTATCAGAAACAGTGCTTAGGAAATTGTTCCAAGGCCGGTTGATAAATCTGTGGTAGGTTCAAGATGGATCTACAAGGTAAAGAAAGCTACTGATGGGAGTGTTGAGAAGTATAAGGCAAGATTTGTGGCCCGAGGCTTCTCATAGATCGAGGGGATTGATTATGAAGAAAAATTTGCACCTGTCGCACAATATTCTTCCATAAGGACCATCCTTGCTCTCTTAGTGCATATGGGTTGGCACATTCATTAGATGGATGTGAAGACTGCGTTCCTTAATGGGATCATCGAGGAAGAAGTGTACATTGAGTAGCCTGAAGGATTTGAGATCTTCAGCAGCGAGTCACATGTGTGTAGACTCAAAAGAGCGCTGTATGGGTTGAAGCAAGCACCCCGTGCTTGGTACACTCGGATTGTCAGCTATTTCATTGGACTTGGCTTCACCAAGAGTGAGGTAGATGCAAAACTATACCAGATTGTGGTGGAGGGTAAAATTTTAATCATTGTTATTTATGTTGATGATTTAATACTGACTGGTGATGAGCAGATGATACACTCATGCAAGGAGGACCTTGCAAAGGAGTTCAAGATGAAGGATATGGGCCTCCTTCACTATTTCCTTGAATTGGAAATATGGCAGTGAGAAGGTGAACTGTTTGTGTCTCAAGGCAAGTATGTAAGGGAGATACTCGGTAAGTTTCACATGGAGGGCTGCAAACCCATGCATACTCCTCTTCGAGGAAACTGGAGGAAAGAGGACACTACATCTGGAGAGGTGGTAGATGCTACTGTCTATAAACAGTTGGTGGGTTCGCTCATGTATTTAGCTAATACAAGACCGGACATATGCTATGCGGTGAACCAGCTTAGTCAAGCGATGGTTAAGTCTACCAAGTTATTTTGGAAGGCGGGCAAGCATGTACTGAGATATCTCAGCGGCACATCTAAGTATGGATTATGGTACAGACAGACGGATGAGGTGAAGTTGCATGGCTTCACAGATGCATATTGGGCGGGCATCCCAACGGACAGAAAGAGCACATCAGGAGGGGTTTTCAGTATTGGATCTACAGTTGCTTCTTGGTACAACATGAAACAAAGATCCATGGCACTCAGTTCAACGGAAGCAGAATACATGGCAGCAAGTCAAGCTGCATGTGAGGCTATCTGGATGAGGAAGATCCTGGTCGGTTTGTTCGGTTCTCATTTAGATCCTTCAGTGATTCATTGTGATAATCAAAGTTGCATTAAACTCTCGATTAATCCTATGTTTCATTATAGATATAAGAATATAGATATCTTGTATCATCATATCAGAGATTGTGTGTAGCGGAAGATCATGTTGCTTCAGTACATTCCTATGGAAGATCAGGATGCAGATATTCTGACGAAGGCACTCACTAGGAGCAAATTAGAATACCATAGAGACAGGATCGGGGTGAAGGATAAACCCTTTCTTGTTGAGAGGGAGTGTTGAGATTCAACAAGATGATGATCCAAGTGAAAAATAAGCACCTACACTAGGTGGGGTTCACAGGCTATTTTTAGGTGTATGCCTATTTTTAGAATGGTGAGCATATTCTATATATAGTGGGAGTCTATTTATAGATGGTTGATAAAATTATGTTTATAGATGAGATTATAGTTTTAGATGGATGGGCGAAGTCTATTTATAGATCGCATATCTAAAATTAGATCGGATGTCAATTATTATTAGCCCTTAATAATAATTAGACAATAAATAATAATCTATTCTCTTGAAGCACTTGATTTCAGTTAACTGATGTGGAAAACCCGTTGACTGAAGGAATTAAGAGTTCTAAGGTTGGTTGGTGGGACATGCGGAGTGGAATTCGTTGTAACTGAGTGATACAAAGTTGTAACAGAGTTGGATGTGTAGTTATGTGAGTTGTTATTTAGTTTAACTCAGTTAAGTGAGTTAAACTCAGTTGCGCTAGTTGTAACTAGTTGTAACTAAATATACACTAGTGAGAGATAAGTGAATTAATTGTTTAATCAATTCATAAGCAGTGGTCTCACATGCAACTGAAGAAGTACTACTGTTAACTACATGCATGTCAGATCTAGTGGAGACCCAGTTGAGAGATAGGTGAAAGGCCCTGTTTGACTATTAGTTGTGACTATAATGGTGCATTAAATGCAACCAAACACACATTGGAGATGCCAATGAGGATTGCACAATCAAGGCAAGGCAAGATCAAATTCATTCAGGGATCTTCATCAGCAGGCATTGCGTAGTGGAGGCAGTTTTTTAGGAGGCAGTAAATTGGTGCACGTGTGAGCCAATTTTTGTATGACAGTGTGAGACGATTGTATATTGTACTGAGAGATCTTGGAGTAGAGTTTTGTATGAGATTGTTTCATGATCCATGATATACATAATATATGATAGTTGGGGTTTTTAGCTTTAAGCTTTCTCGGTAAAAACATTTGTGTTATGTGCAATTGATTTTTTCTTCATGTGTTTGCAATTGGCAATTAAATTTCCGCAAAGAATTAAATAGAAGGATTATGTATTTAAAAATGGATATAATTGTTAGATCAAAATAGTTCGGTAATACATCACAATATTTTTTAAATTTCTACGAGTGGAGTTCTCTAGCTCACAGATATTGCACAAGCTAATGTTGTCCAGTTCGCATTCTCTTTGTAGATGTTTCTTTCTGCACCGAGGAAAAAATATTGCTAAAGCCGCTTCAACTTCTCCTCGTGCTTTCTTTACTTGTGCTGTGGTAATCTAAGCAGATAGAGTACTAAGGAGAGCAATTTTAAAATCCTCAAAGATATTCTCGATCTATGCTCTAGTCACTCCTCCACTTGTAGACTTCTGTATCCAGACTGAAGGGTCCCGACTTGAACTCCTCCCTTTGGTTGATCCTCTCAAACTACGCAGATAGAGATTCATTATTTATTCAAACAATTCTTGTGATATGTCTCACTTTCCTAGCAGATTCAAGTGCTCCAGATAATCATCTCTCATACCTCTTAGAAATATTGTTTTTAGAATTTTTGAGGCTAAGTCATCAAACTTAGACCTTTGTAAATTGTAGTGGAATCGTTCCATATAATCTTCCAATATTTCCTCCTCCTTTTGTGTAATCCTGAAGATTTCTTCCTTCAAATCCTTGGTTTGACAGTAATCCTGATACTTAGAGAGGAATGTCTCCTTCATTTCACTCCAGGTCCGAATCGAGCCAGCACTTAGTCCCATGAACGATCTCAACACTACTCCTTTCAGAGTAGCAAGAAACAATTTTAGCTTCTAGGAGTCCGAAATGTAGTTGTAATTCCTACATAAGACATCAGCTTCGAACATAGAAGTATCAGGATCTTCGATAGCCATCCCTTGGAAGGATGGAAGAGATGATAAGGGAATATTATTCATAGGAGCTTCATCCCTTGGTGCCAGTATCAGGAATTCAAAAGTAGTAATAGTACCATTAGTGTTTTCATCCCCATAACTGATCCTTTCTGATGAGGTGAATTGACCTCAGAATGTGTAGGGGATTGACTGATGGGTGAAATATTAGGCTGTTCCATGACCAGCTGTTTCACTGTGCTACCTAAATCCAGATAATGATAATCAAGTAAACTTTGTTCTGGTTCAGGCCTTGGCTGTCCCTCACTGGTTTCCCCTTGTCCTTTAATTCTTAAGCTTTGATCAATGGCTTCCTACTGCTGCTTCTGATCTCAAGCCTTAATTTCAGGAGTGGATATGCTATTTGAAGGGTGATGAGGTCTAGATACAGAGGGTGTAGATGCCTCAAGCCTTAATATAGTAACAAATTTTTGTGGTCCTATCTTCATATTGTTTTTGTATGAAATGGACTATTATTTCTATGCTTTTGAAATCAGATCCCCAAAGAATGTCTTCCTTCCCAAATCTCCACTCTTATTTTCCTTTTTACGACCCGTATTTCCTGTGGTTAGTTAAAGTGGGGTTGTTTTGGTTTCTCTGCTGTCCTACGAGCACACATGGACCCTATGTGTATCAATCCTCACTATAAGTGCCTTAGTTCTACAGTGGTGAGCTCGCCGAAGTATGTTAGAGCGATGCGCAGGTTGTTACATCTCGTCTTACCGCCCAACAACTATAAAAATGAGGACAAAGTCTAAAAAACACCCAAGGCTCACACTCCTAAGTGCCCTAGTGTAGCAACGGTGAGCCCTCTCAAGTATGTTAGAGCGATGCGCAAGTTCTTACCTCTCATCTTACCACCCAACGACTGTTGACTAGGAACACTCTATCATCAAACAAACAATTTTGGCTAATTATATCGTCACTGCCATCCCTAACAACCATGCCAAAATGTTGAGTCGTATTAATCAATTTTAAATGACTAAGACGGTACACATAAATTATCGACTAGGAACGTCTTTTATTTCAATGGTAGTTGCACTGTCTGTGCCGATACATCATACCAGAAGAAAAAATAAAACAGGGAGAAATCGTTGCTAAACCAATTGCTGAAATTAACACTCATGGAAGTTTAAAAAGGATCTACATGAATGTAATCACACTTAAAATAAACCAGTATCTAGTGCGCCACACACTAACTACACCAGCTGGTATTTGTAATTGGATATGTGTAGCAATATGATAAATACGTGGAACTGAAGCAGATCTACTTATAACTGACACAACAACAATATCACTCCACGAATATGCAAAGACATAAGATATAATACAACTAAATTACGACTGCAATCCCTACTAAAGAGGAGGGCCCTTCCTCCCTAACAGGGTGTAGGAAGAATTGAGAACTAAATGAGAATTATATCAGTCAACACATGTAACAGAAACAACACAATATTTTGTATTATGGTGATTGAAAGCTACAAAGTCAAAATGGCGATACTATTCCGTGCTAACCCCCCTGACCTTGAAGGTCCAAGTGTTCATATAATAATTAAATTTCTAAAAAAATGAGGAACATATCAGTCATGAGAATCTCTCGATTCCCATTCTGATCGAAATAAAGTAAATATAGTTACAACCAATTCGCTTAATGAAAATCCTGAATGGGAAAGCATTGATTTCAATCAAAACTGCCTGAAGCTGTTATTCTAAACAAAAATACATGATAAATCCTACAACTGTCATTGGAATACGACAACTGTAGCGTAACAACTTTCAAAGACAGATCAACATCCGAAATCTAGCAATACACCAACAACAACGCAACTGTAGCAGCGGATCTGTAACAACATCATGGTGTAACAACAAAAGATGTGACAGCCAAAGTGTTGACGCTGTGTGTAGTAGCAAAACTGTGTAACAACACGCTGTAACAACATGCTTCCAACTAGTTCTGTGTGCCTATATGTCCTAGGTCCCTGTGCCTGAAATAGTATATGAAAGAATAGCAAAAGGCTAAAGAAATTATCCCAATGTTCATCTCAGTTAGCCACAAAAAGGAATAATACGTCGTAATAATTAACGAGAATGGTGAAGTAATGAAACAAGGTAGATTTATGATTTTTCAAGGTAAAGGAAATGAAAAAGGTAAGTATAGTCCCCAGGTTGAAGGTCAAAAAGGTAGGAATGAGGGAAGAAAATATAGGAAATGAGTATAAAAATGACACCCAACAACGAGTCTACAAACAAGAACCTTATTTGCATTATCAAGAAAAATATTTTTTTGAAAAAAATAATTGGGCCAATGCTTTGATGAATGCTTTATGGGATTACCGTGTCACTCCTACTCCCTCTATGAAAACATCTCCATACTTCCTTGTATATGGAAAATATGATATCCTTCCACTAAACATTTACCTTTTCACCTTGCATCTTTCTCAGTAATATCAAGGCAAACGATGTCCTCCTTGTTCAAAGTTGGATAGATACCCTTCTTAAGGTCGAGGAAGAAAGTATCAAAGTGAAATAAAATTTTTCCATCCACCAAAACTGAATCAAGCATTGGTTCGATATTATGTGTGCAGGGAAAACTTTAGTGTGGGTGACCTAGTACTAAAGTGGGACAAATCCCACAAAGAGAAAAGGAAGCACACAAAGTTTCAACCTCAGTGGATTGGACCATATACAATCAATAAAGAACTTGGCCACCATTCTTACAAGTTAAAAAGTTTAGATGGGAGGACTGAACCTCTTCCCATCTGTTGGTTCTTAAGAGACAATCCTTGGTTGTGAAAAGGAATCAGTGCTTAAGACATTCTTTTAAGTATTTTATGGAAATAATTTTTATCATTCGATCTTTGTTCAATTCATTTGGAAATTAGTTATTTAAAACACTTAATGACCTGGAGTAATAAAAGATTACGCAATGCCTTTAATTGCTGAAATGTGAATGAAAAAGAAAAATTGTAGGGAGGTTTCAGATAATATGGTGTAAACACAAAATCTATTAACTAAAGTTTCAGAGAGAATTTATGAATAGAGAGGAGTTGGAGTAAAGGAGTGCATTTAAGGTTATTTAACTCTTACTTACAAATGTAATTTAGCGACCAACAACTTCTTTACTTCATTCATAAGAAGAAATAACACAAGATGACATACCAAAAACAAATCACCATCAATAGTTGCAGGAAATTTGAAGCTTCTTTCATTAACACTTCAGAGAAATAGGTACAAAAATATTGTCTTCCAGAGGTCCAAAACTCCGAACCACCACGCAATCCAATTTTTTGGGCTTTATCTTTTCCCCCCTCAATCCATCTATCTAATTAGTTATAAAACTTATTTTTAAAACAATTAATAAACTGTTTTTGACAATCTTCCTTTCAAAATTCTTTTCGAAATAATGAAATTACATTTTTTTTATTTAAAATTATATATATTAATAATAATAATAATTATATATATAATTTTATATATATATATATATATATATATAGTATATTTAATGGGCATTTTTTTTACAAGATTTATACATTTGAACGCTAGCATTTAATTAGATTCCTAATACATAGGATAAATTAATGAAGGAGGATAAAATTTTCAATGTACAACTGTAGAGAAAATGAATATGGATGGCATGTGGGTCCCATTGTCCTGTCCGCACATAACTTCCCCAAAACCATAAACTGCTTGTGGAGGCACCATTGGTGGTTTCCAGAAATTAATAGAGTGATGCCACATTGAATATCAATCGTCGATTTATTCAATGGCAGTTTGGGAAAAACTGTTTACGGGATCACTTATTCGCATATGTTACGTACAACTTGTGCTTCCTGGTTGTCGTTGATTTGAGAAACTAATAACGTGGACGATAATTTAGTGCGATTTGCGGTAATGCTAATCTTGGTTTGTCTGGTTTAGTTTATTTAATAATCACTGCCATTTCCAAAGCTTATGAACAATATGTAAGCTAAAGAAAGAATTGCAGTCTCCTGAATTAGTATATATCAATCTAATAATCCGGCTTGCTGGAGTTATCAGGAATTTTATTTGCCAACACTGAGAAATTTTAGTTATTTCAGTCAACTTCCAGCGCTTGTTCTTATATATTAATTCTTGATGGTTGTTAATGCATTCCCTGGAGCCACCTTCTACACAGGGTTAAGAATAACCCTTGATAAATCAAGAGAGAGTTTATCCTATCTTTGTAACAATCGCACTGCATAAACATTGTTGGGATTTCATCCCAAATATTCAAATCGAAATCCTGTGAGCCATCCATTGTGTGTAGGGCATTTTTTAATAAAAATGGCATTTAAGGAACTAGTGAAATCTCTAAAACCACTTTGAATTTTGGGACAATTCTTGCGAAAAAGTCAATTGGGGTCTCTCTGCACAAAACCCATGTTGTAAATTTTTGAAATTTTTCTTCGTTTGCCTAAATTTGAGCCCAATATTCATGTGCTAGGAATGTATGTGTTTTCTGAGATGTGCAGTCATCTGTTCCTAATTCTTCATCTTGGCACAGTTCTTCAAATTCCTTTAAATTTTTTTGTTTATCTCAACTATGAATTCGTATGTAGAATCGAATAAGCATCTTTTCAATTTTTCAAGGAACCTTTCCAATACCATTTATTTCAAGCCATTCCTCTGTCTTTCTATGCACCCTTTTGTCGATATGCTGCAGAACAACATTCCCCAAAATATGATAAGGCACAATATTTCCTCCAACTTCGTTAACAAGTATCATTCGTAGGAGATGCAAGGAAACATAGAGCTTGTTGGATAGGGCTGGATCAATTTGTGACTGAAGAGGAGGTAACCCATCCTCAACTAGGGAATTCATATATATTTTTAGGCAACTAAAATTTCTTCAATGTAGTATCAGATTTCTCGTGCTTATCCACCTTCATGAAGACTCAAAATTTCATGCTTGTACCTTTTAATTTTCTGAATCATCGAGCCATGAAACACATTCAGGACATGAGATGCGGAGAATCATTGAGCAACATGTGTGAGCTTGTGGTTATCTTCTTGAACATGTTTTAGTTCTTCTTAATTTTTTTATAACTGTTCCTCAACAACCTTGAATTGCTTAGAACCTCTCTTGACTTTTAGTTGAGTCAAATTATGCTACAACATCTGGCTCCAATTGGGGACAATGCTTTGGTAGCAAAGTGCTGAGAACTTGTAGACCAGTGGCATCTATTGGGCATGGAGTGAAAACAAAATGGAAGTTGATCCCAGTATGAAATCTCCAGAAACCAACTGCATTTTGGACTTCTTCCTTTATTCTTAAACTGAAAATATCGAACTAGAAATACTGCAACTGAAAATTCTCAACTTCTAAGCTTATTTATGTACAACTTCTATATATATACATGGCTGAACTTAATCAAGTGAAGTCAGCCTTCCAATGGCACCAACCCAAAATCTGCGTGTTAGACTTAATGCCTCCATACTGTTGAAATTTAAAAATCAAAACAAGGATGTACCATGAAAATTTTCCAGATACAAAGCTTTGCACATACCCTTGGATAAATGCTTGTTGCTGACCAAATAAATTTTTCATATACTCAACCACTGGATTATGGAACCGATGAGACAAAATTTTGGCTCCCTCCTTTTCTTGAACATTTTGCTGATGTATATTCTTTTGAACAGGGCAACCTATTTCACTGTTTAACTCCTCAATTTGGAATTGTGTGCGAGGAACTTGATTGCCATTTTCTGTAGACAGGCATTTAGGCTGAAAAGAGAAATCCGAGGTTTGTTACCCATAATGCCGATAATTTTCATACAATGCAAGTTCTTGACAAAAATATTTGTCCTCCTTCAACAACACTTGAGGAGTTGCATTAATTTCTCCTTTGTTCATGAAACCACTAAAATTATGAAAATTATAATAAACTTCCAGATTTTCAATGTGTAGTTCAGTTGTTGCAACGAATTTTTGATCAAAATCCTCAGAATGCTTAAATTATTGTGTCCCAGCAACATGGGAATCCTCTGACACCTTTTGAAAATCCATCCTTATATCTAACCATTCATTCCCTTGTAAAACAATTCCTTTACTTTATTGACAGTCCCTTTTGTTTTCAACAACAGATTTTCTCTGATAAATAAATTTCCCACAAGCCCATAGATTATCTTCAATTTTCTGTGCATAAAGAAGCATGAGCTCCAGAGTGCAAGGCTTTCTCTCATAGGGATAAAAATCCAAGTCAATAGAAAGAGCCCTCAAATAGTAAACCATAGCTACAACTTCAAGAGGTCGAATTTCTTTTGGTATGCTGAAATAAATTTTTTGAAATCTCTTATTAAACTTAGCGATTGATTCATTGCTCTGCCTCTGGATAGAATATAATTCCAAAAGGTGTTTTTCATATGAATTGTGCTTGCCCCAATATCTAAGAAAGATATCTTGAAAATCTTGCCATGAAATAATTGAACTTGCTTCCAGACACTGGAACCATTGTTGAGCACCCTGCTTTAATGAATGAAAAAACATCCTTAAAGACACATATTCATATATAATTTGAAATTTGTCCAGAAAGTACTCAAATTACAAGATATGTTGTTCAGCTGAAATATCCTCCTCCTCTCCAGAGAAGCTTGGCAGAAATTTGAATCCTTTTGAAGGATATTGAGGAATAATTGTGGAAAAGTACAAGGGTTTAAATATTTCTTTGTTTTTGAGCTGAAAAACAATCGATTGCTTGTAAGGCAAAATGTTGGTTGTCAAAGTTGATGAATTAACATTCTTCATGTCGAGACTGTAACTGATTGTCTTCAGGGATTGTAATGCAACAATCATCTCTCCTTGCATATTTAGGAGATAAAGTTGTGTCGAGATCAATGATACAAGAAGAAGAAAGATCTTCATTTTCCAATAAAGAATGTAATTTTTGGGCTGAGAAAATAAATCAGTAAACAATCTTCTTGATATGTGAGGGAAAATAGAGAACTAAACTGATAGTAAAAAATAGAACTTCTTTAAAAAACCCAAAATCTGATACCCATTTTTTCCAAAATGCTTTCTCATTTTCTTGCCAACAAAATTCCTCATATAATGAAATCTTCTGTTATCACAAAATCAGGCATGATGGGCTGCTCATCAAGTAAACATTGTGTAACTGTTTCAGACCAATCTTTTTGTTGAGGCTTAGCCTCCTCAACCTGAGAGGGCGCTCTCAAAAGTTTATGATTTTTGATAAATAAGTAGATGGATAACTCTAAGGTAAAAAAAATAGATGATATAACTGGTTGTAAATCACATTATCAAACATTCATTGGGCTATGGAGTCAAGATAACTTCAACAAAAACATCAGAGTCTATATAGCATGGAAGTCAAGGCATTTGGAGTTCAAATCAGGGAGTAAAACATATAGAACAATGAAACACACAGTTAGTTTGTATATGAAGGAAGTTAAAGAATTATGAATGAATTCTAAGTATCATAAACAAACACCATTGCAGATATAAATATTGAAGAATTCCATTAGAACAATAATAGACAAGAACTCCTCATGAATCTTGAGTTGTCTAAACAGAACTCTGTATTAAGCTGAAAAAACCATTACATACAAAACACAATCTTTTCTAATAAAAATGTCCAACCCTTTTTGATTTCGACCTCATGCTATTTATAGATCATTTAAAAAATAGGATAAGATTATCCTCCACTAGATACCTCGAAATCCTATTGCTTGACACCTTTCCTAACTAAAAACATAGTCTTTATTACAAAAAGACAACTGCTACCTAATGAGCAGTGCTATTTCAAATAGGACTAAAACTCCTTGACTCAACTCCTAACAACCTTATCTTGACTTAATTAAATTATATGTCACTTTCATTTCAATAAGGTTGAATTATGATGATGTCCTTCAAGTTGTTGAGACCATGAGGTTGATGATGCTGTTCCCTTGAAACCTAGGAAACATGTCTTCATGTTTTTTAGGCCTTTGATTCCCTTAATTGTTTGGAACACTTTGACCATTAATGAACCATGTTTAAGTGTCTCTTGCTATCAAATATTACACCATATGTCTTCAAACATCCAGCTGTGCAAATTTTAAACTTCGAAATGTGTAACAGGCTAAGAATAAACCTGTGCTACGAAAGCATCACAATTTCGTAGCGCAGTGTTTTGGTTCCTTTTTTTATCACTTTTCAATCTTTTTTCTTCAGGGAAACCTTCATCTGCACTTAACACACTCCCACTAGAAATTTTAGAACAAAATTCACAAAATTTCCCTCAAAATTTGCTGTGAAAAATGATGAAAAAACTGATTCAGCAGTTTCGTAGCATATTTCATCAAATTTGCACTAACTGCGCTACGAAACCGCTGTGTAGGCAGTTTTGTTGAAAATTTCTTCAAAATTTGTAATAAAGAGATGCCCAGACTCAAGAACATCAATATTTTGTCAAAACCATCAGAAATATAGACTGAAAATATAACTTTCATCTAATTTAACCTTCATGAAGTAGCTTCTCTATTTGCAAATTATTCCTGTTTTTTTCCTGAAACTTAGGTCTTGGGACAGAGACTATATTTCTTCATCCATAATTTATTTTGCGAAACTGAAGGAGGTTTTTGTATACCATGATGTCTTGAATAAAAACCTCTCTTTTTTTTTTGAAACACATCTCCTACTGTCCAGAAACTGCCTTTGAAAAACATGTGTAAAACATGAAAAATCTGTTTTCTGACAATAGTGCTTCAAAGAAATCCTTTTATCTCCACAATTATAATAGTTGTGAGAAAAGTGAGAGAGGTTATTGTAGCTGGGGATGTGATGAAGGAAAACCTATTTCAGAATTCCAAAATACTTTTTCATGTGGCCAGAAACTGATCTTGAAATTTACTACTAAACAGTCATGTACTGGACATTTTGTAACAACAGTTTCGTAGCACATTTTAATTTATCAATGGCTCCCACCTCCTAATGAATTTGAAGAAACTGAGAGATTTTTTTGTAGTTAGGTATGTTAGGAAGAAAAACCTCTTTCAGTTTTCAAAAATTTGTTTTCAGTTGCCTAGAAACCCCCTTGGAAGTTGACTACTAAAACCAGGAAACAAAGTTTTTTCCTCATGACTTTCAGCAGTTTTGTAGCGTAAATCAGCTTTTTTGAACTAGCTACGCTACAAAAGTAAGGTCTCTTAGCTAATTTGACAAGTTTTGACATGAAGCTTTAGGAAATGACTCAGAAATGGAAAATATGAGTATTTGATCATGGAATGGACCTAGAAGGACTTTATTTGAACTTAAATGATGGCCTTTAAACTTATAAAAACTATGACCTACCCTTAACCAAAACTTAAAATGACTTTCAGACCTATTTGAGACCATGATAAAAAACATAGTTGACACAATGATTTTTTAAGAATTTTTGGGTGATAAGAGTAAAAGAGAAAGGAAGCAACACCTTCTCTTTGTGTTCAAACATGGAAATATTTTGAAAAGACTGATCTTGATCTTGAAGCCTATAAGATTGAATTTTATCCTCTAAAACTTCAATGTCCTTTTCAATGTTCCTAGTAACTTCATTCACAAAATGAATCTTATCTTCTGACTTGCACTCAAATGATTTCAAATTAGAAGACAAGGATAAAGAAAATTTTTCACCCACTTCTTTATTAATGTAATCATCATTTGATATAGGCTGATGCAAGAAATGACATGAAGAATCAAATTTTTCCTATACCTGAGGATTGTAGCAAACATTTTCCAATATTTCCTCTTTCTATTTGAAATGATTCTCATACTCCAGATGATCAAAGGATTGACAAATACGCTGCAAATTTTCCTCAAACTTAGTGGATGTAACATGATTTTCATAAATAAGCTCCTGTTGGGTTTCATTTTCATCCAAAAGAGATGCTATCCTTTCTTCTTGGTGATGAAAGGTATTGTCATGAAGGGCCTCTAAATTTTTTTCATCCATGAACTCATCATCTTCATAAAAATTCTCCAAATATTCAATAAAACTCACAAAGTGTTTACATCAGTCTTTGACCAGTAATAAGGAGGGATGGCACTCTTTATACATCTCATAAAATGCAACATGGAAATCAGCAAGAGAATATAATGAACCATTTGGCAAGCTTTCATACCAAAACCATGCTTTTCCTTTTAAAGTGGCCATAAACATCTTCATGAGACAATCCTCAGGGAATTGAACCTTAAGACTGTGTATATGCATATGGAATCTAACCAAATGAAGAACAACATTGTCTTTCTTTTCTTCTTTAAATATTGGAAGATCATCTAACCATTCAACCTTTGGCATAGGATTTAGAAAACTAGGGATATGAGACCAATTCATAGGAGAATACCTGGCATTTATTCTTGCCATGGAATTCATTCTGAAACTTCATCAAGCTACTGATCTTCAAGCAGTGGAGTCACCTTCCAATTTTTTATCTGATGTGTGGAGTCGTGAAGGTAGATGCAGCCTCGAAAAGCTTCCTGAGCTCCTGCTACCTTCAGAAGTTCAGCCTCAAAATCACGGGAAAGTATAATCTTCAGAATCCCAACAGACGCACCAAAATGTTATCACAAAATCAGGTCTGATGGGCTTCTCATCAAGTAAACATTGTGTAACTGTTTCAGACCAATCTTTTGGCTGAGGCTTAGCCTCCTCAACCTGAGAGGGCTCTCTCGAAAGTTTATGATTTTTGATAACTAAGTAGATGGCTAACTCTAAGGTAAAACAAATAGATAATATAACTGGTTGTAAATCACATTAGAAAACATTCATTGGGCTATGGAGTCAAGATAACTTCAACAAAAACATCAGAGTCTATATAACATGGAAGTCAAGGCATTTGGAGTTCAAATCAGGGAGTAAAACATATAGAACAATGAAACACACAGTCAGTTTGTATATGAAGGAAGTTAGAGCATTATGAATGAATTATAAGTATCATAAACAAACACCACCGTAGATAGAAATATTGAAGAATGCCATTAGAACAATAATAGACAAGAACTCCTTATGAATCTTGAGTTGTCTAAACAAAACTCTGTATTAAGCTGAAAAAACCATTACATACAAAACACAGTCTTTGCTAATAAAAATGTCCAACCCTTTTTTTATTTCGACCTCATGCTCTTTATATATCATTTACAAAATAGGATAATATTATCCTCCACTAGATACCTTGAAATCCTATTGCTTGACACCTTTCCTAACTAAAAACATAGTCTTTATTACAAAAAGACAACTGCTACCTAATGAGCAGTCCTATTTCAAATAGGACTAAAACTCGAATCAACTCCTAAAAACCTTATCTTGAATTAATTACATTATATGTCACTTGCATTTCAATAAGGTCGAAGTATGATGATTTCCTTCAAGTTTTTGAGACCATGAGGTTGATGATGCTGTTCCCCTGAAACCTAGGAAACATGTCTTCTTGTTTTTTAGGCCTTTGTTTCCCTTAATTGTTTGGAACAATTTGACCATTAATGAACCATGTTTACATGTCTCTTGCTATCAAATATTACACCATACGTCTTCAGACATCCATCTGTGCAAAGTTTAATCTTCGAAATGTGTAAAAGGCTGAGAATAAACCTGCGCTGCGAAAGCAACACAGTTTCGTAGCGGTTTTCGTAGCGCAGTGTTTTGGTTCCTTTTCTTATCACTTTTCAATATTTTTTCTTCAGGGAAACCTTCATCTGCACTTAACACACTCCCACTAGACATTTTAGAACAAAATTCACAAAATTTCCCTCAAAATTTGCTGTGAAAAATGATGAAAAGATTGATTCAGTAGTTTCGTTGCATATTTCGCACTAACTGCACTACAAAACCGCTATGTAGGCAATTTTGTTGAAAATTTCTTCAAAATTTGTAATAAAGAGATTCCCAAACTCAGGAACATCAATATTTTATCAAAACCATCAGCAATATAGACTGAAAATATAACTTTCATCTAATTTAACCTTTATGAAGTACCTTCTCCATTTGCAAATTATTCCTGTTTTTTTCCAGAAACTTAGGTCTTGGGACAGAGCCTATATCTCTTCATCCATAATGTATTTTGAGAAAATTAAGGAGGTTTTTGTAGGCCATGATGTCTTGAATGAAAAAATCTTTTTTTTTTTTGAAACACATCTCCTGCTGTCCAAAAAATGCCTTTGCAAAACGTGTGTAAAACAGGAAAACTTTGTTTTCTGACAATAGGGATTCAAAGAAAGCCTTGTCTCTCCAAAATGATAACACTTGTGAGAAAATTAAGAGAGGTTGTTTTATCTGGGGATGTGATGAAGACAAAAATCTTTCGTAATTGTAAAATAATTTTTCATGTGGCCAGAAAAAAATCTTGAAATTTACTGCTAAACAGTCATGTACTGGACATTTTGTAACAACAGTTTCGTAGCACATTTTAATATATCAATGGCTCCCACCTCCTAATTAATTTGAATAAACTGAGATATTTTTTTGTAGTTAGGTATGTTAGGAAGAATAACCTCTTTCAGGTTTCAAAAATTTGTTTTCAGTTGCCCAGAAACCCCCTTGGAAGTTGACTACTAAAACTAGAAAATAGAGTTTTTTCTTCATGACTTTCAGCAGTTTCGTAGTGCAAATCAGCTTTTTTGAACTAGTTGCGCTACGAAAGTAAGGTTTCTTGGCTAATTTGAAAAGTTTTGACATGAAGCTTTAGGAAATGACTCAAAAATAGAAAATATGAGTATTTGATCATGGAATGGACCTAGAAGGACTTTATTTGAACTTAAATGATGACCTTTAAACTTATAAAAACTATGACCTACCCTTAACCAAAACTTAAAATGAGTTTCAGACCTATTTGAGATCATGATCAAAAACATATTTGACACAATGATGTTTTGTGAATTTTTGGGTGATAACACCTTCATCAGTGGAGTTGCCAGGTGAATAATAAACAACCAAATTTTATATCTAAATCTTATTCACCTTCAAGAAATATATCTCAATACCCAGGGAAAAATAACTTTGTGCCTTCTTCCCTGACAATGACGCCAAAAAATGTTGGTTCTTAAGAGACAATCCTTGGTTGTGAAAAGGAATAAATGCTTAAGGCGTTTTTTAAAGTATTTTATAGAAACAATTTTTATCATTCGGTATTTGTTCTATTCCTTTGGAAATTAGTTATTTAAAACCCTTAATGCCCTGGAGTAATAAAATATTACGCAATGCCTTTAGCTTCTGAAATGTGAATGAAAAAGAAGAACTGTAGGGAAGCTTCATATAATATGTTGTAAACACAGAATCTATTAACTAAAGTTTTAGAGAGAATTTATGAATAGAAAGGAGTTGGAGTGAAGGAGCGGATTTAAGGTTATTTAACTCTTACTTACAAATGTAATTCAGAGACCAACAACTTCTTTACTTCACTTCATTCATAAGAAGAAATAACACAAGATGACACATGAAACAAAAATCACCATCAAGAGTTGCAGGAAACTTGAAGCTTCTTTCATTAACTCTTCAGGGAAATAAGTACAAAAATATTGTCTTCCAGAGGTCTAAAACTATTAACCACCACCTAATCCAATTTTTTGGGCTTTATCTTTTTCCCCCTCGAGCCATCTATCTCATCAGTTATAAAACTAATTTTTAAAATAGTTAATAAATTGTTTTTGATAGTCTTCCTTTCAAAATTCTCTTCGAAATAATGAAATTACATTTTTTATTTAAAATTATAATAATATATATAGTATATTTAAAGGCTTCTTTTTTTACAAGCTTTATACATTTGAATGCTAGCATTTAATTAGACTCCTAATACATAGAATAAATTAATGAAGTAGGATCAAATTTTCAATGTATGGATGTAGAGATAACGAATATGGATGGTGTGTGGGTCTCCTTGTCCTGTCTGCACATAAATTCCCCAAAACCATAAACTGCTTGCAAAGGCACCTTTGGTGATTTCCAGAAATTAATAGAGTGATGCCACATTGAATATCAATCGTCTATTTCTTCGATGGTAGTTTGGGAAAAACTATTCATGGGATCACTTCTTCACATATGTTTCATACAACTTGTGCTTCCAGGTTGCCATTGATTTGAGGAACTAATAACATGGACCATCAATTTAGTACGATTTGCTGTAATGATAATCTTGGTTTGTCTGGTTCAGTTTATTTAATAACCACTTCCATTTCCAAAGCTTATGAACAATATGGAAGCTAAAGAAAGAATTGCAATCTCCTGAATTAGTATATATCAATCTTAAAATTCGGCTTGCTGGTAAGTTATCAGGAATTTTAGAGGCAAACACCGATAAAGTTCAGTTATTTCAGTCAAATTCTAGCTCTTGTTCTTATCTATCAATTCTTAACGGTTGTTAATGCATTCCATGGAGCCACCTTCTACACAGTGTCAAGAAGAACCCTTGATAAATCAAGAGAACGTTTATCATATCTTTGAAACAATCACACTCCATAAACATTGCTGGGATTTCATCCCAAATATTCAAATCAAAATCTAGTGAGTCGTCCATAGTGTGTAGGGCGATTTTTAATAAAAATGGCATTTAAGGAAATGGCGAAATCTCTAAAACATATTTGAATTTTTGGAAAATTCCCACCGCAAAGTCAACTAGGGTCTCTCTGCACAAAACCCATGTGGCGGATTTATGAAAATTTTCTTCGTTTGCCTGAAAGTGAGCCTGATATTCCTGTGCTAGGAATGTCTGCGTTTTCTGAGATGCGCAGTCTTCTGTTCCTAATTATTCATCTTGGCACAATTCTTCAAATGCCTTTAAAATTTTATTTTTATTTTTTATCTAAACTATGACTTTGTATGTAGAATTAGATAAGCATCTTTTCATTCTTTCAAGGAACCTTTCCAATACCATTTATTTCAAGCAATTCCTCTGTCTTTCTAGACACCCTTTTGTTGATATGTTGCAGAACAACATTCCCCAAAATATGATAAGGCATAATATTTCCTCTAGATTATTTAGCATGTATCGTTCGTAGGAAATGCAAGGCAACATCAGCTTGCTGGATAGGGCTGGATCAATTTGCGACTGAAGAGGAGGTAACCCATCCTCAACTAGGGAATTCATATTTTTTTTAGGCAACTAAAATTTCTTCAATGTAGTATCATATTTCTCATGCTTATACACCTTCATGAAGACTCAAACTTTCATGCTTGTACCTTTTAATTTTCTGACTCATCGAACCACGAAACACATTCAGGACATGAGACGAGGAGAATCGTTGACCACCATATGTTGAGCTTGTGGTTATCTTCTTGAACATGTTGCAATTCTTCTTAAATTTTTAATAACTGTTCCTCAACAACCTTAAATTTCTGAGAACCTCTCTTGAATTTTAACTGAGTAAAATTATCCTACAACACCATCAATGGTCGATACCTTAAACACTACTTCTAGTGGCATCCTTGGGTTACGTTCCTTTTGTACAATTTTCTTTCCTTATATTTCTTGGGAAAAATATTGAGAGGGGGTTGAATCATTATTTACAATAATCACAATCTTTTACTTTTGTTTACTGATTTCTATACGCGACTCTAATTAGTCAAACTAGCATATACACGCGAATTTCTTAAAGTAAACATGCGTATACCCAAATAACTTAATGTTCAGATAAATATTGAGAAACTTTACTTAGCCCAGTTCGTCATTTATGCATCATACATTTTAAGCAGTAAAAACATGTAGTAGTAACATAATAAGTCATCACACAAAGACATCACACATGAACACCAATGTTTAAGGTGGAAACCCAAGTTGGGAGAAAACCATAACTGCTATCGTCTCTGTCTTCAATATTTATTATATAGAAAAATGCTTACAATGTTGTAATGGTGCAGACTCATACCAGCACACAGGCACCCACCTGCAGAAGGCTGCAACCTTCTCTCGTTCTCCAGCTGCTACTGGAAGGGAGATTCAACCCCATGATCTCATTTACCAACTACTACTGGAAGGGAAATACAACCCCCTGAACTGATCACCAAATTCAAATGGCAGGAAGCTTCGACCTCTAAACTGAAGGCTTCAGCCCTCAGAACCACTTCAGACCACGTTTCATAAATTTTCACACTGGATTCAATAACTTCAACACAACACAATTTGTAGAACAATGATAATAACCATCAACCAATCTTCAAATAGAATAGTGAGATCAATGTAACCATATCACATCATTAAACCAAGACTTCTGTATTAACATGCAAAATCAACTTCAACTCTGATCATTCATAAAATCAATTTTATACGCTACTTTCATTACTACAACGAGCGTGTATACACACTTTCCTATGGACAAACTTGCATATATATCTTTATATACCGAGAAATTAGAGTTTTTTCCACACTCATAACATATCATAGATATTCAGATACCTTTTTTTTTCTTTTTTTAGATGTACATAATCCTTAAACAGTTAGCAACATCCATCATTCTCAATCAACTAGTCACTAATCATTTTTATACATAATCGACTAGCAGCATAAACAATATTCAAACAATCCATATCTACATGAAGAATTCATTTACAAACAACATAAACACAACATAAATGATCATACATTTTCTTCAACAATCTTCAGAAAAATTCTAACTTCCATACGCACCTTTGGTGAAACAAACCTACGGGTATATGCACTTTCACCGTGACGAACCCGCGTATAAATATGTAAAGATTACAGGACTGCGTAACACTTCCAAGCTACAAAATTTCTTAGATCAAATCATTTACTTCAACAATTATGTGCCAGACCATAGATCTAAATAACTCATAAACAGATCATGCAAATACATAGTCATTTCAGGTCTAGAGATCCTCATCCATTATTGTATTCATGAGTGCATCAAAATACAGATCTATATATTGAATATAGCCCAATCCATTTAGATATATTTTAGACTAAAGTATTCATTCAATTCTCATTCACATGCACTTTATTTCACTATGATATTTTCCTCCTTATATAGTTTGAGCCTTATCCAATACCATGAGCCAAAACCATACAAGTGCTGATGGTATTCTTGGATGAGATCAAATAACCATTACTGCACTCAATATTGTGGGCTAATGCCATGGTAAAGACCCTTGGTATTGTTAAAATTAGTGCGCCAAGACATACGTGACTTGGATTCTTTGTACCCACATATACACGTGACTTTTCTTCACAAAAACTACGTATACACAAATTCTGGATCTATACACTACTTGGCTTCATTGAACCTACATATGTACGCGAGTTCCTTTCATCAAACTTGCGTATATTTCTTGAAACTTTACCTTCATCATTCCTCTATCACTGATTGGTATTCCTTTCTTTGTCACATTTGAACTGGCTTGTAGATACATCAAGTTTACATCTTCAACAAATAGGTTGCTATCATGGAAACTCATCGAGTAGGTTGCCATCAAGGACAAAATATTACATCATAATGCCAAAAATCTCCCCCTTTGGACTTGATGGAAACCATGTTGGTGTTTGATCACAACAACTTTTATATATCTGTTAGACACATCAATCATAAGTATTATTCAAACAAAAAGTTATTCTCAGGCGAGCCGATACAAGAATGTTGAGATCTTCTCTGCCCTCTATGAACCCCCTGAACACACGCTGAAGCTTCAAAACATATTTGCAAGACTCTATAACATTTCCTATCACCAAGGACACATACATACATCAATTACCCAACCAAGTGGGGTTACATATTTGACTCAACTACCCAACCAAGTGGGTTTACATTTTTTACTCAAGCACCCAACCAAGTGGGTTTACAAATTTGAAAAAGTCCCTACATGACTGAATATGACAATATTTACATCATAGGTCTCAAAATGACCCTTACATCAAATTACAGATACGAATTTATAACCAAGACCAAAGGACCTCAATCGAGAGAGATCATTGAACACACATTAGTTACCAACAGAGAGAAAACAATGCATTATATCCAGAAATGCTACTGATCCCCCTAAACCTATGCATCCTAAAAATTTTCAACAACCAATTCATCAAAGCATATTCATCAAGAAGAAATAAAATAAGAAAATGCAACTTGAAAAACCATAACCATAGCTTTACCTATTAACACCAAAGCATATAAGTCAACAACATGACGAATACTATTCTTGAAGGCCGACCCACCAAATTTTATGACAAAAGTATCCATACACGACTATATAGAGAGAAACTCACATATATACATGACTATGCACCACGAAACCTGTGTACCAAATTTAATCTTCTGAAATCAAACAAATCAAATAAGTGAGGCAAAGGCAACTCCTAGCTTCAATCTGAGATATTCAAATGCTTCTCTAGGAAGAGGTTTAGTAAATATGTCAACAACTTGTTCTTTGGAGGGAACATACTCCAATTTAACCTTTTTCTCAAGCACTTGTTCACGTAAAAAGTGATACTTGATAGGAATGTGCTTGGTTTTGGAATGCATAACATGATTTTTTGAGATACTAATGGAACTTGTATTATCACATAGAATTGAGATGGGAGGAAAAAATTTAATTTGAATATATTGTATTGTCTGCATCATCCAAAGAAGTTGTGTGAAACATGATGTAGCAACCACATATTCTGCTGCTGCTGTAGATAAGGCAATGGAACTTTGTTTCTTTCTGAACTAGGATACTAATCTGGGTCCCATATAAAATGCACCGCCACTAGTGCTTTTACGGTCATCAACATTACCAGCCTAGTCCGCATCTGTGTAAGCATGAAGAGTAAGATAAAAATTCTTGGGATACCATATACCAAAATCTTGAGTTCCTTATAGATATTTGAATATTCTTTTTACGGTCTGAATATGTGACTCCTCTGGATTGGCTTGGAATCGTCCAACAATCCCAACTGCATGTATGATATCCGGTCTAGTCCCTATTAGATAAAGTAGACTTCCAATCATAGATCTATACTCTGGTTGGTTTACCATGGGAGAATTGTCATGAGAACTGAGATTAAATATGGTCACCATTGGAGTGCTCATAGGTTTGCAGTCTTCCATCCCATACTTCTTCAGAATCTTCTTGAGATATTTTGCTTGTGAGAGAAAGATGCCACCTTTTTCTTGTTGCAATTGTAAGCCAAGAAAATATGTTAGTTCCCCAAGTACAAACATTTCAAATTCCTGTTGCATAAAAAAAGAAAATTTCTAAGTCATGGATTCTTCATTACTCCCAAAAATGATGTCATCAACATAAACAACAATGATTAAAAATTTATCATCCTTAATTTTTGTGTATAAATTATTGTCTGCAGATCATTTTGTGAAACCTTGCTGTTGAAGATATTTTTCAAGATGATAGTACCATGTACATGGGGCTTGTTTTAGACCATATAGGGCCTTTTTAAGTTTTCAAACAAGTTTTTCATCATTTCCTAGAATGAATCCTTCTGGTTGTTCCATATAAACTTCTTCTTCCAAATCACCATTAAGGAAAACATATTTAACATCTAGTTGATAAAACTTGAATTGTTGAAAAATTGAAAATGCAAGAAACATTCTTATGGCTTCAAGTCTGGCTACTAGTGCAAATGTTTCTTTAAAGTCTATACCTTATTGTTGAGCATACCATTTACAAACAAGTCTAGCTTTGTTTATAATTAGATCTCCATTTTCATTTAACTTATTTTTGAATATCCACTTTGTTCCAATAACGTTTTTATCATGAGGTCTTGGAACCAATTCCCAAGTATTATTCTTTTCAATTTGATCCCGTTCTTCATTCATGGTCTTAATCCAATATTCATCTTTACTAGCTTGATTTAAATTTTGTGGTTCGATTGTGGATAATAGTGCTAGATAACTAGGAGATCCTATAAGTGTTCTTCTTGTTTGTACCCCTGATTCCTTTTCTCCCAAAATTTCAGATTCTGGATGATTCTTTTGAACATACCTAGATGGAGCCTTTTGTGATGTATCTTCTTCAGATTCTTTATTAGGTTCTTATTTTATATCATTGTGATTTGATGAGGGAAAGCATTAATCATCATCATCATCCTCGTTTGTTGTTATTTCCCTTTTGGGAGCTGAGAGTGTTTCATTAATCACAACATCAATACATTCAAAAATCTTCTGAAGTCTCTTATTTTAGCATTTGTATGCTTTACTTCTAGAAGAGTAACCAATAATTACTCATTCATCTGCTCTAGGTTCAAACTTACCAAGTTTTTCGTCATTATTTTTGATATAACAATTGCTTCCAAAAATTTTGAATTACTTCACAGTGGGAGTATTACCATACCAGAGTTCATAAGGAGTTTTATCACTATTCACATGAACATGAGACTTATTGAGAATATTTACTGCAGTATGAGCAGCTTCACCCCAAAAGGTGTCAGGAGTCCCATATTCATCAATCATAACACGAGCCATTTGATGAAATGTTATATTCATTCTTTCTGTCTCGCCATTTTATTGCGGAGTTCCAACTATATAAAACTGTATTTTTATGCCATATTGTTCACAGAAATCAAAGAATTCATCTGATATGTATCCTCCTCCTCGGTCATACCTAAGATATTTGATTTTTAGATCTAATTCATTTTCAACTAAATCTTTGAAGACCTTAAATTTTTCAAATGCTTCATCTTTGTGTTTTAATAAACCGATCCAACACATTCTAGAAAAGTCATCAATGAATAAGATACAATATTGTTCTCCACGAGGTGAATTTTTCCTTACAGGTCCACACAAATCAGTATTTATAAGTTCAAGAGGCTTACTTGTTGATCCTTCTTTGGCATTAGATTGTACCATGGTTTGCTTACCGAATTGGGATGAATTGCATATGGTACTTTCGGGTAAAGTGATGTTGGGTAGATCACGAACAACTTTGAGCTTGCTTGATTAGATATTTTGAGAAAAGCTCAGATATCCCAATCTTCTGTGCCATAACTAGCTTTCTGTAGATTTACCTAGATAACATTTCTCTTGGCCACCTTTCAATAGATGCAGATTTCTTGGTGTTCTTGTTCCTTTTATTATGGTCTTTCCCGTGTCAAGTTCACGAGCTACACACTCTTTTTATCAGAAGACAACTTCATTCCTTGGTCACAAATTTGACTATAACTCAAAAAGTTATGCTTTAATCCCTCAACATACATAACATTGTGAGCTTTAGCCTTTTCTTTTAGAAAAACAAATCCTTTACCCTTAATGATAGAAAGAGAGTCATTTCCAAAAGTAACATTCTTTCTTTTTCTAATGCATTGTATGAATTAAGTTTATCTTTATCTCCTTCTGAAAATAAAGCTATGTCGCAAGTTTCAAACTGTAAGTCCTTCCTTCTCCATACCTTGGAACTTGTGGATATTTTTTCTTTTGGCTAAAGTTTTCTCTTGCATTCAGATTCCTCATGTCCAAAGTTATTGCAAAATGAACATTCAATTTTGTCTTGAAGAGGAGAAAAATTGTTATTGGTATCCTTCTTTATTCCTGTCTCATTTTTTTTGCTTTCTTGCTTCTCTGGTCTTGATGGTTTTGTATGCAACATATTGAGGAACTTTGTGACCAAAATTATGACATGAGAAATATTGTCCATTAAAGAAGAATTTTTTGCGATCACAGAACCTTCTAGTGTTGTTTACCTTTTGACTGATATTTCTGTTATTGTTCATCCTTGAATTTGAATGATCATTCTTTACCTGGAAATTGTCTTTATTCTTTTGTTGAGTGATGAAGCTTTCCTGACTGTATTTTGCTGCATTTAGATAACTTGTAGTTGAGGATTTTTCCAACTCAGAAGAGTCACCAATATATCCAAGACATATCTTCATAAGAGGAGAGCGTTTAACCTTGATGATTTCATCTAAGGTTTCATATCCTTTAGAAAATCTAAGATTTAGAGTTTTTACTTTCTTAAGTTCCTTTCTTAGACTTACTATTTCACATTCTAATTTCTCATTGTGCTTCTCCTTTTCTATGAGTTGATTCTTTAAAGTATCTATGGCTATTTTGTTCTCTTCCAAGCATATTTTGAGTTGAGTGATTTCTTCAAGAAAATCATTTTCTTCTAAAGCATCCATAAAAGTATATTTAGCCTCATTAGTGTCTTTTTCAAATGCCATGAGCTATCTAATATCTTGATCAAATACTCCTTCACTATTTAACAAGCCATCACCATCTTCATGAGTATAGTAACTTTTTCTATTGACAAATCGTCTCCTATTACCTTTTTCTAAATCCTTTTCCTTATCATGATTATATTTATGAGGACATTTAGCAGCATAATGACCCACTATCCCAAAAGAAAATCATTTGAATGGAAGCTTACCTCTTAACCTTCCAGTGCTAAGTTGAAGTTTCTTTACAAAATTTACCTCATCTTCTTCTGATACATACACTGATTCTTTTTGTTCTTCCTTGTCCTTTCCTTTTGCAATAGCTCTAAAAGTAGCTTCTTTGACTTCATACATACCTCCTTTTCTCATTTCAAAAGTAGTCAGGATCCCATGAAGTTGAACAACAGTAAGAGTCTATAGATCATGCTTCTCTTCAATAGCAAACACTTTTGAATCAAATTTAGGATTTAGAGATCTTAATATTTTCTCTACTAAAGTTGTGTCTCTTATGTCTTCACCCAAATTTATCATACGATTTAAGATCTCATCTAGACGCAAAAAGAAACTAGAAATAATTTCATCATTATGCATCCTAAGATTTTCATATTGAATTCTGAGAGATTGGAGTTTAGCACTTTTTTCCTTGACATCGCCTTCATAGCTTAGAAGGATTTTGTCCCATATCTCCTTTGCTGTATTTAATTGCATAACCTTGACAAATTGTGATTCGGTCAACCTTCCCAATAATGCATTGACAACTTTTGCATTAGTTTCATAGTTCTTCCTTGCTGCTGGATCTGTGGGAACTGTAGCTAGATATTGGTAACCGCCTTCAACAATTGCCCAAAAATATACTCCAAGACTGAAGATACGATCTTGTTCTGGTCTTCCAGAAGATTAAATTGTTTCTGTTGAAGAGTGATGGTATGATAGATGCTCTTCCATCTTGATTTATCATCTTGGGTGATCTTCATTCGAGCGATTAAGCTTCTTTAGAAGGACCTACTCTAACTCCAATTGTTGGGAAAAATAATGAGAGAGGGGGGGGGGGGGTGAATCAATATTTACATTAATCACAATATTTTACTTTTGTTTACTAATTTGTATATGCGACTCTAATTATTCCAACTAGCATATGCACACGACTTTATTAAAGTAAACATGTGTATACCCAAATAACTTAATGTTCAGATAAATCTTCAGAAACTTTAGTTAGCCTAGTTCATCAGTTATGCATAATAAATTTTAAGCAGTAAACATGTGCAATAGTAAAAGAATAAATCATCACACAAAGACATCACACATGAACACCAATATTTGAGGTGGAAACCAAAGTCGAGAGAAAACCATCACTGCTGCCGTCTCTTTCTTCAATATTTATTATATAGAAAACTGCTTACAATGTTGTATTGGTGCAGACTCATACCAACACACAGGCACCCACCTGTAGAAGGATGCAACCTTCTCTCGTTCTCCAGCTGCTACTAGAAGGGAGCTACAACCCCCTGATCTCATTTACTAGCTACTACTGTAAGGGAGCTACAACCCCCTGAAATGATCACCAAATTCTACTAGCATGAAGCTTCAAATTCCACACTAAAGGCTTCATCCCTCAAAACCACTGCAGACCATGTTTCATAAATTTTCACACTGGATCCAACAACTTCAACACAACAATATTTGTAGAACAATGCTAATAACCATCAACCAATATTCAAACATAATAGTGATATCACTATAACCTGATCACATCATTAAACCCATCCTTTTGTATAACATGAAAAATCAACTTCAACACTGATAATTCATAAAACCAATTGTATACGCTACTTTACTTATTGCAACAAGCGTGTATACACGCTTTCATGTGGATGAACCTGCGTATAGATCTTTATATACTGAGAAATTAGCGTTCTGTCTAGACTCAAAATAGATCAGAGATATTCAGATACATTTTCTTAGATGTACAAAATCCTGAAACAGTCAACAACATCCATCAATGTTAATAAACCAGACACTGATAATTTTTATACACAATCAACTAGCAACATTAACATTATTCAAACCATCCATATCTACATGAAGACTTCATTGACAGACATTAGAAATACATAAGAAATGATAATAAATTTTCTTTAACAATCTTCAGAAAAACCCTAACTTCTATACGCTCCTTCGTTGAAATGAACCCGTGGGTATACGTGCTTTCACTGCGATGAACCAACGTATAGATCTGTAGAGATACATGACTACATAACAATTCAAAGCTGCAAAATTTCTTAGATCATATAATTTACTTCAGCAATTATGCGCTAGAATATAGATCTACAAAACTCATAAACAGATCATGCAAATACATAGTCATTTCAGGTCTAGAGATCCCGATCCATTATTGTATTCATGAGTGCATCACAATATCAGATCTATCTATTGAATATTGTACAATCCATGCATATATACTTTAGACTGAAGTATTCATTCAATTATCATTCACTTGCACTCTCTTTCACTATGATCTTTTCCTCCTTATATAGTTTGAGCCTTAGCCAATACCATGAGCCAAAACCATACAAGTGTCGGTGGTATTATGGGACGAGATCAAATAGTCGTTACTGCACTTAATATTGTGGGTTCATACCATGGTAAAAGCCCTTGGTATTGTTAAAATTAGTGCGCCAACTCATACGCGACTTGGATTATTTGTACCCGCATGTACACGTGACTTTGCTTCACAAAAACCGCGTATACAATTTTTTTGGATATATACATTACTTGGCTTCATTGAACCTGCGTATGTACGCGGGTTCCCTTCATCAAACCTGCATATATTTCTTGAAACTTTACCTTCATCATTCCTCTATCACTGATCAGTATTCCTTTCTCTGTCACATCTAAAATGGCCTATAGATACATCAATTTTACATCTTCAACAAATAGGTTACTATCAAAAGGCAACTCATCTAGTAGGTTGCCATCAAGGAAAACATATTACATCATAATGCCAAAAATCTCCCCCTTTAGACTTGATGGAAACCATGTTAGTGTTTGATCACCACAACTTGTAGATACCTGTTAGACACATCAATCATAAGTATTATTCAAACACCAAGTTATTCTCTCCCTTTGACATCAAGGGCAAAGGGCTAATCGATACAAGAATGCTGAGATCTGCGCTGCACTATATAGACCATACTACCCCTGAACACATGATGAACATTCAAAACATATTTTCAAGACTCTATAACCTTTCCTATCATCAAGGACACATAGATACATCAATTACCCAACCAAGTGGGGTTACATATTTGAATCAACTACCCAATTAAGCAGGTTTACATTTTTGACTCAAACACCCAACCAAGTGGGTTTACAAATTTGAAAAAGTCTCTACATGTCTGAATATGACAATATTTGCATCATAGGTCTCAACATGACCCTTACATTAAATTTTAGATATGAATTTATAACCAAGACCAAAGGACCTCAATCGAGAGAGATCATTGAACATACATCAGTAACCAACAGAATGCAAAAAATGCATTATACCCTGCAAGGCTAATGCTCCCCCTAAACCTATGCATCCTGAACATTTTCAACAACCAATTCATCAAAGCATCTTCATAAAGAAGATAGAAAATAAAAAAATGCAACTTAAAAAACCATTACCACAACTGTACCCATCAACGACAAAATCATATCAGTCAACAACATTACGAAGATTGTTTCTTGAAGGCGGACACACCAAATTTTATGATAGAAGGATCCATAGATGAGTGTATAGAGAGAAACTTGCGTATATACGCTACTATGCATTACAAAACCTGCGTACCGAATTTAATCTTCTGAAATGAAACATATCAGATAAGTGAGGCACATAAAACTCCCAACTTCAATCTGAAATATTCAAATGCTTCTATGGGAAGAGGTTTAGTAAATATGTCAGCAAATTGTTTTTTGGAGGGAACATACTCGAATTTAACATTTTTCTCAAGCACTTGTGCTCGTAAAAAGTGATACTTGATATGACTGTGCTTGGTTTTGGAATGCATAACACGATTTTTCGAGATACTGATGACACTTGTATTATCACATAGGATGGAGATGGGAGGAGAACATTTAATTTGAATATATTGTAATGTCTGCTTCATCCAAAGAAGTTGTGTGCAACATGATGCAACGGCTACATATTCTACTTATGTTGTAGATAAGGCAATGGAACTTTGTTTCTTGCTGAACTAGGATAATAATCGGGGCTGCATTGTAATATTCCAAATTAGGAAAAACAAGAATATAACATATAAAACTGGAAAATGCAGAAAAATAACAATACATAAATAGGAGCAGATCAGAGAGCCATTTCATTACACATTATAGCAGAGAAATGAGTACAAGATCTTGAGGAAAAAGACACTCAAGATATGCAGGACAAGCCTCAAATGACCCAGTACATGAAATATGGAATGCTGCTGCTACATAAAATGCCGAAGAACATATGACTGCACAGTCCTATGGAGGATAGCTTCAGGATGAAACTAAAGATTTAAAGAGCTGATGATATAATTCTTAGAAAATTTCGAGATCAAAGATCTAGGATTTCTAGCACCTTTCCAAGATAATCCAGAAAGGGTTTCCAGAAATACACAAAATGAAAGTTGTAGCCCTAGGGCTGAATAACACACTGAAACTATATAACTGATAGAGGTGGATGATCTGATATAAAAATGGTTGATACTCCTCCAATAGATCTCCCGGGAGAAGCATTGCTCCCCTCACTGGAAAACCAACTCACAAACTTTGATAAAATGTGCCTCTGGGTCTCTTCGATCAAACATCTCCACTAATATCCGGGTGAACTCTGAATATGCAGTCACATTGGCATGCCGCAATGTAGAAAGACCATGAAACCACCAATCATGTGCCTCACCTTCAAGGTACATCACTGCTATTTTGATGGCTTCAATCTCCGGTACTTGGTTCAATTGAAAATAGATGTCTAGTTTCTCCACCCAAGACTTGGCTGTGCACTTGGATGACCCATCATAAGCAGGTCGAAAGAATCTACCCATAGTACGCTACAGATCATTGTTCTACATGTACCCTCCATTTATATTGTTATTCCGGGGTCTCCTGTTGTCCTTGATCTGATAAAACTCTTGAAATTTTAGGTTATCTTTGAATCTCTGAGATTGAGACACATACTCTAGAAAATAGTCTTCAAGAGTCTCTTTTTCTTGGGGTCCTCCACCTCCATTTCCCACTGCTAGGAATGTAGGCATAGTGGAGCGTTGGGAAACTTGCTGCCTCACTGGTTGTTCATACTAGTGATGTGAAATTCTAGAGCTTTCTCCATCTAGAAAACTTCTAGGGGATTCTTTATGTCTCTCCATCTTCATCCATATCTCCTGATATTGGAGTTTTTCCTTTGTCCTCTTTGTTGTATATATAATCATATCTTTGGTTTCTATTAATATACCTCTTCTCCCTTTCTGTGAGAGGATCTTATTCTTCTGATGACATAGCTGTTGTAATACACAGGCTGAGTCAAGATTATGCTCTGATACCACTGTAATATTCCAAATTAGGAAAAATAGGAATATATCATATAAAACTGGAAAATGCAACAAAATAACAATACATAAATAGGAGAAGACCAGAGAGCCATTTTATTACACATTATAGCAGAGAAATCAGTACAAGATCTTGAGGAAAAAGACACTCAAGCTAGGTAAGACAAGCCTCAAATGACCCAATACATGAAATATGGAATGTTGCTACTACATAAAAAGCCGGAGAACATATGACTGCACAGTTCTATGGAGGATAACTGCAAGATGAAACTGAAGATACAAAGAGATACTGATATAATTCTTAGAAAATGTCGGGATCAAAAATCTAGGTTTTCTAGCACCTTTCCAAGACAACCCAGAAAGGGTTTTCGGAAATACACAAAATGAAAGTTGCAACCCTAGGGCTGAAAAATGAATTGCAACTATGTAACTTATAGGAGGTGGCTGATATGATAGAAAAATTTTTGATACTCCTCCAATAGATCTCCCGTGAGAAGGGCTACTCCCCTCACTGGAAAACCAACTCACAAACTTGGGTCTGAAGCCATCCACTGCAACTGACCTGCAAAATAACGCAAGGAGACTGCACTATAGATGTTGGAAGAGGCTTGGCTTGATGCTGGATGGTGGAATAATTCTCAAGGAACCTTCTTGCTAGCTTCTTGGATGAAGGGCTGCTCCCCTCACCGGAAAACAAGCTCAGAAACTGGGTTTGTTTACCCTCCACTGCTACTGCCCTGCAAAATAACGCAATACCTGAAGGAGACTACGCTGTATATGATGGATGAAGCTTGGATTTATTTTAGATAGTGTAAATGAAGCTTAGAGAACCTCTCCTGAGTGGGCACTTGAATTCCGCCAAGGATGAGGGTGGGATTTCCACTCGGAAACACCCTTGTGCTAAACAACACAACAAACTCCACTAAACAGCTGAAGCGTGCAGAAAGTCATAAAAGACCAAACATAAAAATAATAATTAGAATGCCTTCTATGGCTTCCATCCCCTTCCTTATATGCTTTATGAGCCTCCTCACCCTTGGTCCCACTCATTAAAGATGCTACTCTCATGGAGACTCCCTCCCACTAACACTGCGCTGTCCCTCAATAACTCTCCATTATCTCCATACCAACGCTGTTGATTTGGTCAAAGTTGACCCCATCCTCATGCTTCAACCTCTATTCACACCTAAGGGTGCTTTATTCATCTGATAAGATGATCCACATTCACATTAGAAGTGGTTCTATTCCTACTAAAGAGATTTATGGGTCTCCCTACCCTATTATTCATCTATCTACATGACAAAGAAAAAATTAATATTCCAACTAGCTGAAAGCTAATTAGAAATATTACAGTCCTCCCCTCCTAAATGTTGCTTGCCCTCAAGCAACTGCAAGGATGAATGCTGCAAAATATCTTCTCCTTCCCCGGTGGCATCCACATCCGATAAGCTCCTCCACTGAATCATATGTTCTCCAATTAGTCTACCCCTTAGCTACTCCTCCCAAGTGTCCAAGTTAGCCTTTGGTGATAAAACCAAATGGCTCACATCATCAATAAGTGGGAGATACATGGTGGCAACTATCTGCTGTCCAATGGCCTCATCAAGGCATGAGGCATAAAAAATGTTGGAGTTCTTACTCCAGATGAGAAGCTCCAACCCATGTGCTACTCCTCCAATAAGATGGATCACCATGTGTGTCCCATAGAGAAAATCCTCAATCTCTTTCTTCTGTAATATGAATGGTCTATATGGCTGAAAGTAGAGATAGACAAAGGTGTCCACCATAGTTGTCCCTCCTCCCATCCATGATCCATGTAGAACTCCTGTTGATCTCGGGCTGTAGCAATGTTGTCTTTAAGAGACCAGAATGCATCCTGATTCTCTAGGATCCAATATTTGGTTCTAAGAACCTTGATTACCCCAACCATATTGTCAATAGTGACTAAAACATCATCAAAATATGGAATCAAAAATAAATATACACTGATTTCCACATGAAATACCAGATGGTGATAATAGTTCCTCAAGTGGAACCAACACAGTTTTTCTCCTTGCTGCCCCGGAGCACATTGTGGTAAGTAGCTTCCCAGCCACTTAGTTTCTGACCCTATCTACTCATCTTCATGGGGGTATTAACTGATGTTTGGTGTCAAATGAGTACACCCCAAACAAAACAACATCTACCCAAAGCCTTCTAGGAAGTGGCCATCCCCATCACTGATTGTGGCTCCAAGAAGACCATAAAGTCTAAAGAGAGGCTTGCCCTCTTGTGGAGCAATGCACTGTAAATAAATGGAAAAGGAATGCAAATACTTTATTAGTTGATCAATAAGTACAAAGACACAACTCTTACCATGTACTGTTGGTAAGCTGGTAATGAGGTCCATAGATGAGCTCTCCCATCTCTCTACCAGAAAGGTAATTGGTTGTAACAACCTTACAGGGTGGTTTTTTTCCTCCTCATTCTTCAAGAAAACCATACATATCCTGATATGCTGGAGCACATCCTCCTTGAGACCCTCACATGAGAATCTGTCACCAATGGCCTGATAGGCCCCAATGAAACCTTGGTGAGCTAAAAGGAGTGAATCATGTGCTGCATGTAGAATCTTCTTCTTGAGCTTAGAATCTCTAGTCAAGAAGATCTGATCCTGGTAATAGATGACTCCATCCATCACTCTATACTTCTCATAAGTCACCTGCCCATCAAGCACTTCACATGTGAAGTGGTTCTTTGAATATTCCACCAATAGTTGGGACTCCTAATTTGGATCCATCCTCAACCATGATAGCGCTACTAGCCTTCGTGATAAGGCACCTGTCACCTCACTGATCCCCTCTTTGACATGCTCAATGCTAAAGCCACATGCCAGAATTCTGCTATCCCACTTTTGCTGCCTCCCTTGCAGCTGCTTCTGCTCAAGTAAGGGTTGAAGTTTATAGAGGTTAGGCTTCACTTGGAAGTTATTTCCCATCCAAAACTTCTTGAGTTTTTCCATTGTATGCATGAATGCCAACAACCCCTTGCTATATACAAAAGATTACTTCCTATGGGGAAGTATCTTCTAATTATAAAAGGCTATGGAGTAGCCCCTTTGCACCATGATTGTGCCATCATCCACTCTTGAAAAAACTCCTCCCAACGCAAGAGGCTTGGTGAGAGCAGGTAATGCCGATACTGAGCAACTACCCATCTCCTCCTTGAGCCTACCAAAGAATCTTTGTGCTCTGATAAAATCACACAAGGCTCCCTTAGCTAGATCTATGAATGAGGCTACTTGTTGTGAGAACTCTTTAGCTGACTCTCGGTCCAGGGGCCTCCTTGGTGGAATGCATCCAAATAATATAAAATAATGGTTCAGAGTCAACTGCATATCTGAGTGGACTGATGTGTCCTTGCTCCCACTGCGCAAATCAGGCTCCATATTATGTGAAGAGGCTACCTAGGGTGGATAAGTGTGCATGCCCCTGACCATCTGATGCTTACCACTCTTCTTATCTACCCATTCCATCTACAAAGTCTCCCAATTTGTGGTGACTTTCCCTAATGTAATCAACCACTACACACCCAATATCACATTGGTGTCATGAATGTCAACCACAAAGAAGTGACCAGTCAAAGTGTATGTCCCCAAGGTTACATACAATGCCAGGACATATTTCATACACTGCATGGTTCTAACTCCTGTAACCAAAATTGAGAATCCCTCAAAATCATCAGTGGGTATTGCTATCATCTGTACTAACTGAGCATCAATAAAGTTGTGGGTAGCCCCACTGTCAATCAACACTGATACTCTTTGATCCTGAATTGTACCTCGGACTCTCAAAGTCAAATACTTGGGTAATCCCCGCAAAGATGCAAGGGCCCATCCAACTAGATCAAATGCCTTGTTGGGGTCCTGTGATTTGGAAGATTGGCATGCCAAGTGACAAGGCAACATGAAAACCAAGCTTTAGAGCTCTAGGATCTAGCCCTCCTAGTCTCAGAGAGGGATCTCTTAATATGTTTCTAAGGATGTGTCTTGAATGGTTTAGAAGTTGATTTTAGGCTAGTTATGAAGTGTAGGTTTTTTTTTTTTTGTTTGGTTGGAAAAATATGTTTCATGCAGGATAGATAGAGCATGGGAATCTACAAGCCATTGGGCAATGGAGTCATGTGAAGGTCCAAATAGTTCTGATTGAGAAGGAAGGGAAACCAGAGGGAAAATCTAACTCGGTCAAGGATCTGTTAAATAATATAGGTGAAATGGGATGAACATTAAGGACTAAGAGTGAAAAGCAAACTAAACCCTTTCAAAATGACTTAAAGGAATCGGGGAATGCCCGATTTCCTCTAGTAAGCTCACTGTTATGGACTTAATCAACGTAAATACTCAAAGAAGAGGAGAAATGCAGACTAAAACTTTCTAAATGAATTATAGGATTCAGGGAATGCCCTATTTCCTCCTACAAGTCCATTGTTGAGAGCTTAATCAATAAGACATACAATTGCATTCAAAGAAGAGGAAACACCTTAGACATCTAGGACTGCAATTATAGGGACGTTGAACACAATAATTATAGTAAGGAAAAGAGGGTATGATTGAAACATGCCTCTCTGTCAAACTGCAAGCATTAATAATTAAAGGGAGATTTCAGATACAATATTCAGTGGCGAAGAAAGAGGGAACGCCTAAACAATCTTTAACACAACTGAATTTACCATTTCTGAAATAAAACAAACTAAATATTCAAGAGAGCTATCAGACTACCCTGTCATGTTCAGTAGTGGAAAACATATAAACAGTGAAGGATAAACAGGTCAGAGGTGCTTCTAAGATACATTTCTCTGCCTAAACTTTTTATCCTACTGTAAGTCAAAGCATAATGGAACAAAGTGATAAACGAGAAACAACATTAACAATAAGAGATTACTTCACCAAAACCAGGCTCAGGGATCCAATGGTCCAGCCTCCTTCATCAACAGAAAAAATAGAGACTTCCACACTCCTTCAAAACACCAATGCTTCTTCAAAGCAACAATCTATGTATTACTTTTGAAATCACCAAATGCCAAAATTTTACAATGAGACTTCAAAGAGTATTTATAGGAAAAATGAGGAAAAGTAGGCAAAGAAGGTTTAATGATCATCAGAGATAGGAGAGGGCATTCGAATGCTCCATTCTGTGTCATAAACATAACATTAAATCTTAGATAGACTTGGTGTCCTCGTTGCTTGTTGAGGTTCATTTGACATGACAGAAATCACCCCATAGAGTGTCTTTTGGGAGAAATACTATCTGTAGTGGTACTGTTATCTCCTCTGGTGTGGGTTAAGTGGAAGATGGGCCTTGAGGACTCCAATACTTTCAAATAACTACTTCTGACAGTTCATAATTTGGTGTAATAAATGCTTGGTAGGCTTGTGTGCATGGATATGGGTAATGTCTGTGTCATTCAACCTCTGCACCAATGAATGCTTTGTTCCTTTGTACTTCAGCCTGTTTTAGCTCTATTTATGTTTTAACTTTTCTGATTTCTTGAGCTGCTTTTGTACTGATGTTCTCGAAAGTTTTATTAATCTTCTATGCCTTTTTTTTCCGCCACTGGATACGTGATCTTCACTATTTCTGAGTGTTCTATGTACAGGTGGAGGGTTTCGCTGAGATGGAGGGTCACTGAGGGTTCATGGATATGATCCATTGATTGAAATGAACTCACCCTCTGCTTGGGTTCCCTTTGATGTTGTTTCTTGGCCCTGAGATTGCCATCTGAGCCTTTGTGTCACTTTTGTGACTGTAAAACGTTTGTCCTTCATCGGCCATGGAAACCTGCAGACACACGATAAACTGTTATGAAAACCTGTGGGCTTGGTTTATACTGCTGGCAGAGGCTCTGGGGGTGGAGGAGCAGTGAGGAGGTAGACGTATGTAGCAGAAAATTGGGAGAAAACCCTGGTAGAGAAGCTAACCATGTTCAGCGAGGGTCTGGGTGCGATGAGGAACGTGGACCATTAGATCAGGACGATCTACAATGGAGATCTCTCTATGAGCGTAACAGGAGAGAGATGGGAAACAAATGAACTGATATCATGATATATTATGGGCCGTGTGATCTCAGAGATCGACGGCTGGGATTAAAATTGAAAATGACGTTGCAGAGGGTAGCGGTATGGAGGAAACCGGGGATGGTTTTCACGCAACAAAATGTGGGGGAGGCGGTATTAACTTTTGGAACGCGATTCCATTCATCGCTCGACATGTGGAAAATGAAAACCACTTTTATCGCGCGCAAGTAGCGCACTGTGAAAGGGGGCCAAAAATTGCGCGACATTAAATCTGAACCGTTAGATCAAAGGCTTCAGATCCGATGGTGTGGGTGGAACGCAATGGATGAAGTGCTGCGAGGGCGGAAAAGTAGGTAGGGTCCACGATGACATATGAAAATGTGTCGCGGAGTGGGTTCAATGGTGAGATTGGGTTAAATCCTAATCGTTGGATCATCAGATCGGATGGTTGAGATCCAAAGATGGGGGCAGGTTAATTTGAAAGGAGAAGAGCATGGCAAGTGAATGGGCGAAAGGATGAGTGCCTGAGGGCCGTTGATCTGCAGAGATCAACGATTCATATCTTTTCAAATTATAACGTCGGGGAAACAAAAAATAGAAGGTAATAAGGGTTCAGAAGAGGGTTTTTAGTCCTTTAAGCGCCTGATTGCGGAGCTTATGGCCATACGAGGTGGAGGGCTAAAAAATATAAGCCCTTGGGGCTTGATAACTTATAATGCAAAAGACTGTTTTTAGGCCAAAAACAAAGATTTTTAAGGCCAAAACAGAGTTCCGATAGATGAAAATGGAGGGATTTAAACCAAATAAATAGGAACATAGGGTTTAAAATGATTTTGGAATGGTTTAGAAGTCAAATGAAGGTCTTTATGGATGAATATGGAGAATGAAATGGAGAAGTGTAATGAGGGAAAATGGAGGCACATGAGAAATTTTCTTTGGTAAACAGCAGTTACTTGAGGACTTATAGTGAAACATCAGTGAAGATTAATTCAAAGGATAAAGAATCATCATAAGACTTCAAAGATGATGGATTTTTCAAAGGAAATATATCTCTTGAAGGCTTGGAAACAACTTTAGCCACCACTAGGTATATCAAAATTTATAGGTGGCTAACAGTGGCTCCACTTGGGGAGGACAACTTGCCCTTTAGGTGTCCAGAACCTCAATAATCTCTGGATTTAACAGACCAATGCCATTCCATTGGGAAGAATTCTTCATTTGACAAATTTTCACTGTCCTGTAGCAAGAAATCCATTTGAACAAAACTTCTACCTACCCCAAACTATTTGTCCTAGCATTGTTTTCTTCTTTGAGTGCATTTGGACTGGAAAACTCTTTTTCCAACATTTTATTTTGCAAATAGAAAAATAAACCTATCTAATGCTACCCTTATTTCTCCATGAGTTCAGATTAAGCAGTTGAACTCATAAGTTTCTCTACCTAACTATTATCTGTCAGGATTAGACTGTCTGACAGATTTTCATTCTCTATATTCTAAAACAGAAATTGAAACACAGTTAAACCAGGATTAGAATGTCTGATTCGTTGTGGGTCCATGGAATAAAGACAAGCTGCACATGAACTGAAACTTGTAGAAATTCAAAACCAAAATTTTGAAGGCTGAAGATTTGGAATTCAGAAATTTCTTCCTTCTCATTGTGACTCAGATTTTGAGCTTTTTAGAGTCACCCTTTTTTCTTCATTTCAGCTCTGGTTTTGATCTTGTTAGAGCTGTTTTCTTTTTATTTGCTGGTTCAAGTTTTGAGCATGTTAGAACCAGTTCTCTTTCCTTTCTTCTATCCTAATTTGTTCTATTGATAAGCCAAGATTAAAAAATTTGGAAAATCTTCTTCACTATCCTATCAGCAGTAAATTGAAATCTGCCTAATCATGATTAGGCTGTATGATTGGATAGTAGTGTTCCTTAAAGTAGTGGCATTTGAGCTTGCACATTTTCATATTTTTTTTTCTTTTTGGTATGGGGCTATACCTTTCTTGTTTTATTTCTGCCCTCTTTTCTATTTTTCTATTGTTTTTGTATTTTTCCTTCCATTTTTCTTTATGCAAATGGTATGTACAATGGATTAAAAACTCTGAGACTACGACTCTTGACAGAAATAGTGTTTAAGCATCCTGCCATTGATAGGACCTCCCAACACTTCTTCATCATTCAGTTCTTGCAGGAAAAATGCATTATGCCCTCTTATGGAATGAATAATGTAGGGCCCTTTCCACAGAATTTCAAACTTACCATGCTTTCCTTTCTCTTCCCTCCTTGAATCCCATTTTAGAACCACATTCCCAACTTGGAAGTCATTTGCTTTAGTCCTTTTGTCAAATAACCTTTTGATGTTTTCTTGGACTGTTTGAGTTCTATGGTAAACTTCCTCTCTGGTCTGCTGCAAATGGATGGTCTGATTTATCCTTCTCTGCATATCATTTTCTTTAGCTTGGACTTCCTGAAGGAGTTTCATGACTGGAACTCCTAAAGATGTTGGGAAAACAACATCCATGCCATAGACCAGCTGATAGGGGGACATGTTAATTGACTTTTTGGTGGTTAACCTGTCAGCCCACAAGGCATGAACAAGCTTACCATGCCATGCTTTCTGATTCTTCTCCAACAATTTTTTGATGATGTTGATTAGGCTCTTGTTGGAGGATTCAACAAGTCCATTTCCTTGGAGGTAATAGGTAGTGGAGTGGCCCAAGGTGATCTAATATTTATGGCAGAAATCAACCATCCTCTTGGATTTAAAGGCAACAACATTGTTTGTGATTATTTATCTAGGACAACCAAATCTGGACAATATGTTGGTCTCAAGGAATTTAATAATGACAGAGTCAGTAGCATTCCTAGTGGGTATGGCCTCTATCCATTTGGTAAAATAATCAGTGGCTGTGAGGATCCATTTATGCTGGGCTGAGGAGGATGGGTGGATTTCCCCTATGAAGTCCAAACCCCACTGTTGAAAGGGTGCTTCAACACTAATAGGTTTCAAGGGTAAGGGTAAGAGCTTTCTTCTACCATCAAAAATCTGGCACTAGTGGCAAGACATTACTAGTTTGTGGGTGTCTGGAAAAAGGGTGGGCCAATAGTAACCAGATCTAAGGATCTTTTTTGCTGTGTTCTTCCAATTCAGGTGCCCTCCAAATTCTCCTTCATGCATTTCATGCATGATTTTTCCTGCATCAACCTCAAGTAAACATTTTAGCAGTATCCCAACATCATTTTTCCAATATGAAACTCCATCTATTATACAATAATTTAAAGCCTTATGTTTGACAAACCTGGCTTTTGTTTTTGACATAGAAGGAGGAGCATTTAAATAAAGCAACACATAAATGATGTCAGCATACCATGGAGAGTTCACGAATGTTTCTTCAGTAAATGGTGCTGGGAACTCTTCTATTTCTTCCAAGGCATCAACCATATTCATATCTAGTGCTTTGAAATTAGACTCAGCCATGAGTTTTGCTAATCCTTGTCCCTTGGTGAGTTTAGTAGGCCTGATTTCTAAGTCATATTCTAGAATAGTGGCAATCCATTTTCCTCTTTTACCATCGGGGTCTTGACTTAGAATATCTTTGACTACGGTGTGTGGCACAAAGGAAATGATATGTGAATGTAAAATGTACACCCTAAAGTCCTTTAATGCTTTTACCAATGCTAAGGCTTGCTTCTCCATGATATTATATTTGAGTGGGGCATCTCTTAAGGCTTTACTGAAGAAGGATATAGGTTGTTCTTGCCCCAAGCTATTCTTTTGCAACAATACTGCAGCTATTGTATGTTCAGATGCAAAGGAAAAAATATAGAAATATTTGGTGAAATCAGGACTGATAAGGACTGGCGCTTGAGTAATGGCTTGCTTTACCAGTTCAAATGATTGTTTAGCTTGCATTGTCCATTTAACACCTACTTCTTTCTTGAGCATGTTAGTGATGTTTCTTAATAGCTCAGCAAGGTTGGGGATGAACCTCCTCAAAAAATTAATCTTTCCAATGAAAGACTGTAATTCTTTGAGATTTCTAGGGTGGCTGATATTCAGTATGCCATAAATTCTTTTAGGATCTATTTTGATCCCTTCTTCAGAGATTATGTGACCAAGAAGCTTTCCTTCTTGGAGGCCAAAGAGTGTCTTTTTGGGATTTAAAGACAAGCCAAACCTTCTGCATTTCTCGAAAACCTTCCTTAAATGTTTCAAATGTTCTTCATCAGTTTTGGAGAAGACAGTAATATCATCAAGGTAAATGATTATAAAATAGCCTATGTATTCTGAGAAGGCTATGTCCATCGCCCTCTGGAAGGTGGCCCTTGCGTTCATCAAACCAATTGGCATTTTGACATACATGGATGTCCCCTAAGGTGTGGTAAAGGCTGTCTTATGCTGATCGCTTGGGAGGACTAATAATTGATTATAGCCCGAGAACCCATCCAGTAATGATATTATTTTTGACCCAACTACCCTCTGAAGAATGTGGTCCATTTTTGACAAGAGGTAATTATCTTTCAGAGAGGCTCTATTAAGGTTCCTGAAGTCAATACACAGCCTAATCTCCCCTATCTTCTTCCTGACAGATACTAGATTGGAGACCCAGTCTGAGTATCTGAGAGGAACAATGATCCCTGCATCATACATGTTCCTAATTTATTTTTCTACTGCAGGCAATAAAACAGGGTTTATCCTCCTTAATTTTTGTCTGAAAGGTTTCTGATTTTCCTTAAGGGGAATCTTGTGCTGAATGATGCTAGTGTCATATGATTTCAAATCTTTATAGTCCCATGCAAAAAAATCTATAAACTCTTTGAATAGTGCTATGTATTATTGTTTGATGTGGGAAGGAAGGGTGCTAGATAACTTAATCATTTTAGGTTCAGTTTGGCTGCCTATGTTGTGCTCTTCCACGTTAGTTTCCATGTGTTCTGTTTTCGGTTCCTTAGCCACATCGTTGAAATAAAAAAGTTGTTCTAATGGGGCTAGGCCTTTGGGTATGGTATCACCTTTACACTCTAGAACTTCAAGGTCCTTTTGGTCTGGATCATCAGATAATTTTGCTTTGAAAAGATGATCAAACTGATTTATATCAGTAGGAGAGGAGGACTCTGTTTCAGGAATTAGTTCTCCATTTAAACATTCTTTTTCATGGTTTAAACTTGGTGATGCTGTGGAAAACTCATTTTTTGACTGCAAGAAATCCTCTATATGTTTATCATTGTTAAAAACCTGCCAATGATCTTCGTTATCAGGCATTGCTGGTCTGTTTTTCACCTTTATAGTGAACTGTTCATCGATTTGTGGTATCTGGCAATCACTAACAGCAAAAGAAAGTTCGTTTGCCAGGTGATTTTGGGCTCTTGGTATGAACATGAGTTCATATTTTTCGAAAGTATTCAGGAGATCTAAAACAGTGTTTCTATATTCTCTGAGTCTGGGGTTTTTGGTTGAATATTCCCCTTTGATTTGTCTGATGATTAACTCATAATCTCCCTGTACTTATATATTTTTGGCCTTTAACTCTTTAAGTATGTGTAGGCCAAGGAGAAGGGCTTCATATTCTGCAATGTTGTTGGTGCATGAAAAATCTAATTTGCAGGCATGTCCCTTGTTTGTGTTGTGTATCCACACACCAACCCCTGCACTATTTTTGCTGCATGAGCCATCAAATCTCATTCTCCAAAGTGTTTCTGTTTCATTCTCATTTGTTTTGTGCTGCTCAAGGCTGCTAGGAGTTGAGGTATCTAGAGGTTGAGGGGAAAATAGTTCTGAATGCTCAGGTGCACTAATGTCCTGCTTGTTTTCCTCCTTTGTTTGGGTGACTTCATATTCATTATATAAAATGAAAGAGTCTAGATCTGAATGGGTGGAATAAATGGGAGTGTTGTGAGGCTTGTCTTTGTTGCTCACCATGTATTTCATAAGGGTTTCCCTATATAATCTTCTGGTTTGACCAAACACTGGTATGGTGGCATAAGACATATCCATTTGAAGGGTGCCCTGAATCTTAGCTCCCCATTATCTAGACAAGAGCATGCCATATTTTGGGGGAATGTCAGCTACTACTACATCCATTACAATATTCTTGGCAGGAATTTGAGACAAGTTAACACACAAATATTTAACTAACCCCAAGCATTTTACCCTTCTGGAATCAAAGGAATACAAGTCTTATATGGTCTAGTAAATTCTAAGCCTAGGCTTTCCATTACTACCTTGGGCATAAGGTTGTGTGATGCTCCTAAATCTAGCATGGCATTGTGTAAGATTTTGTCATGTATGTTGAGACTGACATAGAAGGGGGGCACATCCCCTTCTTGGTATTTTCCTTCAATTCTAGGACCAAACAACAACTCTGGCTTGTCATCTGTCAAGTTCAAAGTAGCAGTATCAACATGTATATTCAGAGCTTTTAGGACCTGGTTTTTGTACACTTTCTGGGTCACTAATTCAACCAAAGGTATGCTAATTTTAATCTTTGCAATCTCTCCCTCAAGGCTGAAAGGAACTATTGATTTTTTCATATTTATATCTATTTTTTCAATTGAATTTCTTTCAGCAATTCCGATTTGCTGAAATTTTTCTGGACTGTTATTTGGGACAGTTTTACTAGGGCCACTAGCTGAGGTGCTAGGGAAACTTTGTTCAACATTTGGCTGGCTGCTTTTCTCTTTGTTTAAATATGTTTTTTTAGCCAAAATGTTGGTTTTCTCTGTTGTTTTCTTAGGCTGATTTTCTGTATTTTTCCTAATAGCAGAGATAGTGTTTTTTTCATTTTGACTATCTATGTTCCCTTTGCTTCTTAGATCATAGTGTTTGTGTATCTCCATGATTGCATTCTCAAACCCCAATCTATAATCTTCAGACTCCTCATATGTATCTTCCTTTGTTTCCGAGGAGAAGAAACCTTGTTCTTCTTCAGTGAGGAAAACATCATCCCCATTGTCTGATCCAATCAAGTTTACATGGTTTTCTCCCAACCTTTCAATCTCTCCTTCTTCCTCTTGATCTACATAGTTTTGTTGCAAGGGAGGCCTAATTTGCTGGTCATTGTCTCTTTGCCTATCTTGATTGTTTTCTCTCCTGAAATTATGATTTCTATTTCTATTTTGGAGGTTGTTTTGGTGTTCTCTTGGTGGCACTTTATCATTCAAGTTTATATTTTCAAGCATTCTCTCCATTACCTTTACTAGGTTGCCAATAATTGTATCAAAGGATGAGGTTGAGGGTGCAGTATCATATTTATAAGTTACCCTCTTCTCTGATCTTAGCCTAGCTCTTTTCTTAATTGAGTTTGCTTCGACACTCATAGCTCCCTTCTGCATGTCTTCTAGAGTTAAATAATCTCTTTCCCTTAGTTGATAGGCCATATCAGCATCGAAACCTTTAGGATATTTCACTAAGGCCAAGCCTTGGGGAGGTTTCATGTGAGGTGGAAGAGCATTGAAGACACTGTTAAACCTGGTGGAGTAATCATGAACACTCTCTCCCCAATTTCTTTTAAGACTGTTATACTCTGCTAATATTTAGAGAGGGTTGCTTTTGATTTCCCATTTGTTTATGAATGCTTGATGCAAAGAGGGAAGGTCATTGATGCTATTAGGAGTTAAGCCTTTAAACCACTTCTTTACTTCTCCTCCTAAACTTTGAGCAAAGATTCTCATCTTTATGGTCTCATCTTCTATTTCCATATAATCAAAAGCATCATCCATCCTATCTACATGTTGTTGAGTTGTGGTAGATTCTTTTCCAGTGAAATGGGGAATTTTAGTCTGATAGTCATTTGGTAAGGGAACCATAGGTTGTGGTAACACTAATGGGGCATACCATGCTGCCATGGATGGAAATAAAGGTGGATTTACAGTGGGTGGATTGACAAGAGGGAAAATGGGTTGAAATGGAGTGTTTTGGACAATGGTGGTATGGATTGGAGTGGAAGAAACACTTGGGCCAACAAACTGGTTTTGAGCGGATTGGTTATGAAAGAGGCTAAAGTGGTGAAGAAGCTGTGAATCAGGAGGAATAGAAGGTGAATTTTCTCTACTAAAGCTCTGTTGCAAACCTGCAGTTTCAAGGTCGGTTTGGTTTAAATCACTTTGAGATCTGGTTCTAAAAATGTTCTTAGTATGATGTAAGTCAAAGTGTAAATCCTCCAAGACAACGAGGTTTTCAGAGAGAGATTTTGTTCTTGGGATGTTCCTATCAGCAGCTAATTTTCCAGCTCTAGAAGTCTGCCACATAATTTTTTCTGGATTGTCAACTATTGTAGGAGGATTAGGGTCTAGATGGGATCTAGTGTTGATCCTATGTGAAGCCAGACTGCTTTTCAAAAATGAGAGAGGCTGAAGTTTGTAGGGACTGTTTTGAAAGTTTTGCCTCTCAGAATGTCTTATCTAATATGGGACTAAGTTCCTCAATTTCTTCAAGGCTGGTTAACACAGTCCTAAAGAGATCTGGAGACCTGGATGGGTAATAGGCCTACTTGGGCTAATGGAGTTTCCAGGTGGAAGTTTTAGCTTTTTGTGAAGGTAAAATGTTTCATGGTCCCACCACCATGCTTATTATGAAGCCAATCTGAAATATTTTTGGATTTTGTATATTCCTATGGTTATGAGTGTCCTATGTCTGATCTTAACACTTAGCTAAGGTGCTCAAACAAACAGAGTCTACTCTATGGCCCACTAACTGATTTTCTTAGAGATTTGTAGGGCTAAAGAGTGCACAAGAGTTAGCTAGACTATCATAAACTCAGTAGGGTCCCACTGTGATCAACATTATGTTGGGGTCCTGTGATTTGGCAGATTGGCATGCCAAGTGACAAGGAAACATGAAAACCAAACTTTAGAGCTCTAGGATCTAGCCCTCCTAGTCTCAGAGAGGGATCTCTTAATATGTTTCTAAGGATGTGTCTTGAATGGTTTAGAAGTTTATTTTAGGCTAGTTATGAAGTCCATGTTTGTTTGTTTTGTTTGGTTGGACAAATATGTTTCATTCAGTATAGATAGGGTATGGAAATCTACAAGCCATTGGGCAATGGAGTCATGTGAAGGTCCAAATAGTTTTGATTGAGATGGAAGGGAAACCAGAGGAAAAATATAACTCGGTCAAGGATCTGTTGAATAATATAGGTGAAATGGGATGAACATTAAGGACTAAGAGTGAAAAGCAAACTAAACCCTTTCACAAAGACTTAAAGGATTCGGGGAACACCCTATTTCCTCCAGTAAGCTCACTGTTATGGAATTAATCAATGTAAACACTCAAAGAAGAGGAGAAATGCAGACTAAAACCTTCTAAATGAATTACAGGATTCGAGGAACCCCCTATTTCCTCCTACAAGTCCACTATTGAGAGCTTAATCAACAAGACATACAATTGCATTCAAAGAAGAGGGAACACCTTAGACATCTAGGACTGCAATCATAGGGATGTTGAACACAATAATTACAGTAAGGAATAGAGGGTATGATTGAAACAGACCTCTCTGTCAAATTGAAAGCATTAATAATTAAATGGAGATTTCAGATACAATATTCAGTGGCAAAGAAAGAGGGAACGCCTAAACAATCTTTAACACAACTGAATTTACCATTTCTGAAATAAAACAAACTGAATATTAAAGAGAGCTATCAGAATACCCTGTCATGTTCAGTAGTGGAAAACGTATAAACAGTGAAGGATAAACAGGTCAGAGGTGCTTCTAAGATACATTTCTTTGCCTAAAATTTTTATCCTACTGTAAGTCAAAGCATAATGGAACAAAGTGATAAACGAGAAACAACATTAACAATAAGAGATTACTTCACCAAAACTAGGCACAGGGATCCAATGGTCCAGCCTCCTTCATCAAAAGAAAAAACAGAGACTTCCACACTCCTTCATAACACCAATGCTTCTTCAAAGTAACAATCTATGTATTACTTTTGAAATCACCAAATGCCAACCTTTTACAATGAGAATTCAAAGTGTCTTTATAGGAAAAATGAGGAAAAGTAGGTAAAGAAGGTTTAATGATCATCAGAGATAGGAGAGGGCATTCGAATGCTCCATTATGTGTCATAAACATAACATTAAATCTTAGATAGAATTGGTGTCCTCGTTGCTTGTTGAGGTTCATTTGACATGACAGAAATCACCCCATAGAGTGTCTTTTGGGAGAAATACTATCTGTAGTGGTACTGTTATCTCCTATGGTGTGGGTTAAGTGGAAGATGGGCCTTGAGGACTCCCATACTTTCAAATAACTGCTTCTGACAGTTCGTAATAGTTTCTTTTGGTGTAATAGCTTCTTGGCAGGCTTGTGTGCATGGATATGGGTAATGTCTGTGTTAGTCAACCTCTGCACCAATGACTGCTCTGTTCCTTTGTACTTCAGCCTATTTTAGCTTTGTTTATGTTTTAACTTTGTTGATTGATCGAGATGCTTTTGTACTGATGTTCTTGAGAGTTTTACTAATCTTCTATGCCTTTGTTTTCCGCCACTGGATACGTGATCTTCACTATTTCTGAGTGTTCTGTGTATAGGTGGAGGGTTTCGCTGAGCTGGAGGGTCACTCAGGGTTCATGGATCTGATCCATTGATTGACACGGCCTTGCCCTCTGCTTGGGTTCCCTTTGATGTTGTTTCTTGGCCTTGAGATTTCCATCTGAGCCTTTGTGTCACTTTTGTGACTGTAAAACGTTTGTTCTTCATCGGCCATGGAAACCTGCAGACACACGATAAACTGTTATGAAAACCTGCGGGCTTGGTTTAGACTACTTGCAGAGGATCTGGCGGTGGAGGAGTAGTGAGGAGGTAGACGTATGCAGCAGAAAATCGAGAGAAAACCCTGGTAGAGCAGCTAACCAGGTTTAGCAAGGGTCTAGGTGCGATGAGGAACGTGGACCGTTAGATCAGGACGATCTACGGTGGAGATCTCTCAATGAGCGTAATGGGAGAGAGATGGGAAACAAATGAACTAATATCGTGATATAATATGGGCTGTGTGATCTCAGAGATCGACTACTGGGATTAAAAGAGGAAGTGATGTTGCGGAGGGTAGCGGTATGGCGGAAACCGGGGATGGTTTTCATGCAACAAAATGGGGGGGAAGGCGGTATTAACTTTTGGAACGTGATTCCATTCATCGCTCGACACATGGAAAATGAAAACCACTTTTATCGCGCGTAAGTAGTGCACTGCGAAAGGGGGCCAAAAATTGCACGATATCAAATCTGAACTGTTAGATCAAAGGCTTCAGATCCGATGGTGCGGGTGGAATGCGATGGATGAAGAGTTGTGAGGGCGGAAAAGTAGGTAGGGTCCACGATGAAATATGCAAATGTGTCACGGAGTGGGTTCAATGGTGAGATTGGGTTAAGTCCTGATCATTGGATCATCAGATCGGACAGTTGAGATCCAAAGATGGGGGTAGGTTATTTTGAAAGAAGAAGAGCATGGCAAGTGAGCGGGCGGAAGGATGAGCGCCTGAGGGCCGTTGATCTGCAGAGATCAATGGTTCATATCTTTTCAAATTATAACGTCGGGGAAATGAAAAATAGAAGGTAATAAGGGTTCAGAAGAGGGTTTTTAGTCCTTTAAGCGCTCTATTGCGGAGCTTATGGCCATATGAGCTGGAGGGCTGAAAAATATAAGCCCTTGGGGCTTGATAACTTATAATGCAAAAGACTGTTTTTAGGCCAAAAGCAAAGATTTTTAAGGCCAAAGCAGAGTTCCGATAGATGAAAATGGAGGGGTTTAAACCAAATAAACAGGAACATAGGGTTTAAAAAGGATTTTGGAATGGTTTAGAAGTCAAATGAAGGTATTTATGGATGAATATGGAGAATGAAATGGAGAAGTGTAATGAGGGAAAATGGAGGCTCATGAGCGGTTTTCTTTGGTAAACAATAGGTACTTGAGGGCTTATAGTGAAACAACAGTGAAGATTAATTAAAAGGATAAAGAATCATCATAAGACTTCAAAGATGATGGATTTTTCAAAGGAAATATATCTCTTGAAGGCTTGGAAACAACTTTAGCCACCACTAGGTATATCAAAATTTATAGGTGGCTAACATGCCCCATTCCCACCTCCTGGTGGTGGTGGGTCCTCCCCTGTTATCACAACGCTGTCATCTCCTTATGGCTCCTCTTCTTCTTCCTCCTCACTATAAGAGAATACCTCTATATAGTGTGCCTTCCTCGCAACACACTGATGCCCTGGTTCCCATGGTTCTTGGCATGTCAAGAAAATATTCTTCCTCCTCAAGTCTCTTAGGACATCATCAATAAGAGGTCCCTTATTCTGGTTCTCCTTTGGAGGAAGAACCTTCAAATCTTTCCCCTTTGACTGAAAGGTGGGCCTTGGCTAAAATGGATCTCTTTCTCTTGGGAAAGCATCCTGTAAATATCTAGCCCTCTCAATAGCATCTTGGAGTGTAGCTGGCTTAGTGGATTTTACCAACCCATGCAGAGGCTCTGCTAGCCCATCAATGAACATATAGACCCTTCTAGATACAGATAAATCTGGAACCATGACATAAAGTCTTAGAAATTCAGAGATATAGGTCTCTAGATTACCTGACTGCTTGAGCTTGGCTAGCTCAATAAAATGTGCCTCTGGGTCTCTTTGATCAAACCTCCCCACTAATCTCTGGGTGAAATCTAAATATGCAGTCACATTGGCATGCCCCAATATAGAAATACCATGAAACCACCAATCATGTGCCTCACCTTCAAGGTGTAGCACTGCTATTTTGATGGCTTCAATCTTCGGTACTTGGTTCAACTGAAAATATATGTCTAGTTTCTCCACCCAAGACTTGGCTGTGCACTTGGATGACCCATCATAAGTTGGAAGAAAGAATCTACCCATAGCACGTTGCAGATCATTGTTCTGCATGTACCCTCCATTTATATTATTATTCCTAGGTATCCTGTTATCCTTGATCTGACAAAAATCTTGAAAGTTTAGGTTATCTTTGAATCTCTGAGATTGTGGCTCATACTCTAGAAAATAGTCTTCAACATTATCTTGTTCTTGGGGTCCTCCACCTCAATTTCCCATTGCTAGGAATGTAGGCATAGTGGAGCGTTGGGAAACTTGCTGCCTCACTGGTTGTTCATACCAGTGATGTGAAATTCCAGAGCTTTCTCCATGTAGAAACCTTCTAGGGGATTCTTTATGTCTCTCCATCCTCATCTCTTTGATTTCTTGGGTAGTATCCTGCATGGTTTGGAGAAGAAGCTTGGGAAACTCATTTTCATCCATCTCTCCTGATATTGGAGTTTTTCCTTTGTCCTCTTTAGTGTCTGTATAATTATATCTTCGGTTTCTATTAAGATACCTCTTCTCCCTTTCTGTGAGAGGCTCTTCTTCTTCTGATGACATAACTATTGTACTACACAGGCTAAGCCAATATTATGCTTTGACACCACTGTAATATTCCAAATTAGGAAAATTAGGAATATAACATATAAAACTGGAAAATGTAGAAAAATAACAATACATCAATAGGAGCATATCAGAGAGCCATTTTATTACACATTATAGCAGAGAAATTAGTACAATATCTTGAGGAAAAAGACACTTAAGCTAGGCAAGACAAGCCTCAAATGACCAAATACACAAAATATGGAATGCTTCTGCTACATAAAATTCCAGAGAACATATGAATACACAGTCCTATGGAGGATAACTGTAGGATGAAACTGAAGATACAAATATTTGCTGATATAATGCTTAGAAAAGGCCGGGATCAAAGATCTAGGATTTCTAGCACCTTTCCAAGACAACCCAGAAAGGGTTTACGAAAATACACAAAATCTAGGGTTGAAAAACACACTGCAATTGTGTAACTGATAGGAGGTGGCTAATCTGATATAAAAATGCTCCTCCAATAGATCTCCCAGGAGAAGGGCTGCTCCCCTCACTGGAAAACCAACTCACAAACTTGGGCCTGAGGCCCTCCACTACAACTTCCCTACAAAATAACACAATTTTTGAAGAAGACTATGTTGTAGATGTTGGCAGAGGCTTAGCGTGATACTAGATGGTGGAATAATGCTCAAGGAACCTCCTTGCTAGCTTCTCGAATGAAGGGTTGTTCCCCTCCCTGGAAAACAAGCTCAGAAACTGGGTTTGTTAACCCTCCATTGCTACTGCCCTGAAAAATAACAAAATTCTTGAAGGAGACTGCCCTGTAGATGATGGTTGAAGCTTGGCCTGATGCCGGATGGTGAAAATGAAGCTCAAATAACCTCTCTCGAGTGGGCACTCGAAGTCCCCCGAGGATGAGGGTGGGATTTCGGCTCGGAAACACCCTTGTGCTAAAAAACACAACAGACTCCACTAAACAACTAAAGCGTGCAAAAATTCATAAAAGACCAAACATAAACAATAATCAGGATGCCTTATATGGCTTCCATCCCCTTCCTTATATGCTTTGTGAGCCTCCTCACCCTTGGTCCCACTCATTAAAGATGCTACTGTCATGAAGACTCCCTCCCACTAACACTGCGCTATCCCTCAATAGCTCTCCACTACCTCCATACCAACACTATTGATTTGGTCAAACTTGAGCCCATCCTCATGATTCAACCTATATTCACACCTAAGGGTGCTTTATTCAACTGATAAGATGATCCACATTCACGTTAGAAGTGGTTTTATTCCTACTAAAGATATTTATGGGTCTCCCTACCCTCTTATTCATCTATCTAAATGACAAAAGAAATATTTAATATTCCAACTAGCTGAAAGCTAATCAGGAATATTACATGCATGTAAAATGCACCTCCACTAGTGCTTTTCCGGTCATCAACATTTCTATCCCAGTACACATCTATGTAAGCATGAAGAGTAAGATCAACATTCTTGCGATACCATAGACCAAAATCTTGAGTTCCTTGTAGAAATTTGAATATTCCTTCTACGGCCTGAAGATGTGACTCCTTTCAATTGGCTTGGAATCGTCCAACAATCCCAACTGCATGCATGATATCCGGACTAGTCCCTGTTATATAAAGTAGACTTCCAATTATAGATCTATACTCTGGTTGGTTTACCATGGGAGAATTATCATGAGAACCAAGATTAAATCTGGTCACCATTGGAGTGCTCATAGGTTTGCAGTCTTCCATCCGATACTTCTTCAGAATCTTCTTGAGATATTTTTCTTGTGAGAGAAAGATTCTATCTTTTGCTTATTTCACTTGTAAGCCAAGAAAATATGTTAGTTTCCCAAGTACAAACATTTCAAATTCTTGCTGCATAACAGAAGAAAATATCTGACTCATGGATTCTTCATTACTCCCAAAAATGATGTCATCAACATAAACAACAATGATTAACAATTTATCATCCTTAGTTTTTGTGTATAAGTTACTGTCTGCAGATCATTTTTTGAAACCTTATTGTTGAATATATTTGTCAAGACGATAGTACCATGTACATGGGTCTTGTTTTAGACCATATAGGGCCTTTTAAAGTTTGTAAACACGTTTTTCATCATTTCCCATAATGAATCCTTCTGGTTGTTCTATATAAACTTCTTTTTCCAGATCACCATTAAGGAAAGCAGATTTTACATCCATTTGATAAACCTTGAATTGTTGAAAACTTGGAAATGCAAGAAACATTCTTATCGATTCAAGTCTGGCTACTTGTGCAATTGTTTCTTCAAATTCTATACCTTATTGTTGAGCATACCCTTTACAAACAAGTCTATAGTTGTTTCTAATTAGATCTCCATTTTCATTTAACTTATTTTTGAATGTCCACTTTGTTCCAATAAATTTTTTATCATGAGGTCTTGGAACCAATTCCAAAGTATTATTCTTTTCAATTTGATCCAATTATTCATTCATGGCCTTAATCCAACATTCATCTTTACTAGCTTGATTTACATTTTGTTGTTCAATGGTGGATAATAGTGCTAGATAACTAGGAGATCCTACAAGTGTTCTTCTTGTTTGTACCCCTGATTCCTTTTCTCCCAAAATTTCAGATTCTGGATGATTCTTTTGAACATACTTGGATGGACACTTTTCTGATGTATCTTCTTTAGATGCTTTATTAGGTTCTTCATCTATATCATTTTTATTTGACGAGGGAAATAACTAATCATCATCATCATCCTCGTTTGTTGTTATTTCCCTTTTGGGAGCTGAGAGTGTTTCACTAATATTCACAACATCAATACATTCACAATCTTCTGAAGTCTCTTATTATAGCATTTGTATGCTTTAATTCTTGAAGAGTAACCAAGAACTATTCCTTCATGTGCTCTAGATTCAAACTTACTAAGTTTTTTGTCATAATTTTTGATATAACATTTTCTTCCAAAAACTTTAAAGTGCTTCTACAGTGGGAGTATTACCATACGAGAGTCCATAAGGAGTTTTATCACTATTCACATGAACATGAGCCTTATTGAGAATATTTATTGGAGTATGAGCAGCTTCACCCTAAAAGGAGTCAGGAGTCCTAGATTCATCAAGCATAGCATGAGCCATTTTTTGAAATGTTCTATTCATTTTTTTGCCACCATTTTTTTGCGGAGTTCCAACTACAAAAAACTGTAATTTTATGCCATATTGTTCACATAAATAAAATAATTCATCTGATATGTATTCTCCTCCTCAGTTAGACCTGAGACATTTGATTTTTAGATCTAATTCATTTTCAACTAAAGCTTTGAAGACCTTAAATTTTTCAAATGCTCCATCTTTCAATAAACTGATCCAACACATTCTAGAAAAGTCATCAATGAACAAATTGTACCTTGGTTTGCTTACCAAATTGGCATGACTTGCATATGGTACTTTTGGGTAAAGTGATGTTGGGTATATCACGAACAAATTTGAGCCTACTTGACTTGCTTATTTGAGAAAGGCTCAGATGTCCCAATATTCTGTGCCATAACCAGTTTTATGTAGATTTACCTATATAACATTGATCTCATCCACCTTTCAATATATAAAGATTTCTTGGCATTCTTGTTCCTTTTATTACGATCTTTCTTGTGTCAAGTTCACAAATCGCACACTCTTTTTATCGGAAGAAAAATTCATTTCTTTGGTCACACATTTGACTAACACTCAAAAAGTTATGCTTTAATCCATCAACATACATAACATTATGAGCTTTAAACTTTTGTTTTAGAAAAATAGATCCTTTACCCTTAATGATAGCAGGAGAGTCATTTCTAAAAGTAACATTATTTTATTTTTCTAATGCATTGTATGAAATAAGTTTATCTTTATCGCCTGTCATGTGTTTTGAACATCCGCTATCAATGTACCATTGATTTTCACTTCCTTCTGCAAATAAAGCTATGCCGCAATGTTTAAACTGTAAGTCCTCCTTCTCCATACCTTGGAACTTGTGGATATTTGTTCTTTTGGCTGAAGTTTTCTCGTGCATTCAAATTCCTCATGTCCAAAGTTATTACAAAATGAACATTCAATTTCATCTTGAAGAGGAGAAAAAATGTTATAAGTATTCTTCTTTATTCCTGTCTCATTTCTTTTCTTTCTTGCTTCTTTGGTCATGATGGTTTTGTATTCAACACATTGAGCAACTTTGTGACCAAAATTATGACATGAGAAACATTTTCAATTAAAGAATAAATTTCAGCGATCATAGAACCTTCTAGTGTTGTTTACATTTTGAATTATATTTCTGTTATTGTTCATCCTTGAATTTGAATGATCACGCTTTACCTGGACATTGTCTTTGTTCTTTTTCCAAGTGATGAAGCTTTTCTGGCTAGCTTTTGCTGCATTTAGATAGCTTGTAGCTGAGGATTTTTCTGACTGAGAAGATTCACCAATATATCCAAGACCTTTCTTCACAAGAGGAGAGCATTGAACCTTGATAATTTCATCTAAGGTTTTAGATCCTTTAACAAATCTAAGATTTAGAGTTTTTAATTTCTTAAGTTCCTTTCTTAGACTTACTATTTCACATTCTAATTTCTCATTGTGCTTCTCCTTTTGTATGAGTTGATTCTTTAGAGTATCTATCTCTATTTTGTTCTCTTCTAAGCATATTTTGAGTTGAGTTATTTCTTCAAGAAAATAATTTTCTTCGAAAGCATCCATAAAAGTATCTTTAGTCTCACTAGTGTCTTTTTTCAAATGCCATGAGCTGTCTAATATCTTGATCAGATTCTCCTTCTTCACTATTTGACAAGCCATCACTATCTTCATGAGTATATTAACTTTTTCTATTGAAAAATCGTCTCCTATTACCTTTTTCGAAATCCTTTCCCTCATCATGATTATCTTTATGAGGACATTTAGCAACATAATTACCCACTCTTCCACAAGAAAAATATTTGAAGGAAGCTTACCTCTGAACCTTCCAGTGCCAAGTTGAATTTTCTTTACAAAATTTACCTCATCTTCTTCTAATACATACCATGATTATTTTTGTTCTTCCTTGTCCTTTCGTTTTGCAGTAGCTCTAAAAGCAACCTATTTGACTTCAGACATACCTCATTTTCTCATTTCAAAAGCAGTCAGGATCCCATGAAGTTGAACAACAGTAACAGTTTGTAGATCCTGCTTCTCTTTAATAGAAGACACTTTTGGCTTGAATTTAGGAGAAACCAATAATGAGAAAACTTATATCAGAGGTATATATACCCTTATTTTAGGGAAAAAAATCTTATGCTCTCAATAAGACAAGACCCCTCTTCCACCCCAATGAAATAATAAGTGCCTAAGCACAATCCTATAAGTAAAATAAATAAAGGGCGATGAAGAGAAATAATTCTTATGCAGAGAGGTGAAGAAAGTAACTTCGTTGGGGTACTAAATAGGCTCACTGGTAGCGAAGCAATTCTTGTGTTCTTGTGGTGCCTGCATCAAGGTACTGAACAGGCTTGTTGGTAGCGGGGCAACAACAAAGATGAAAACTAAGACTCTAAATATCTTTAACTCTCAACTACATGTTACCCTTCTCCTAGATCTAAATAGTTGTGAAATGGAAAAAATTGTTGTCTGTTAAACAAAGAAAGGGAATTGTGGGTACTATATCTATAATCGGGTTAGGTGGGGAATCCAAGGAAAAACCCTTGATGAATCAATACATCCTGAAGGGCTAATTCTTGATGAAATGTATTCCTATATAAAGAATCTTAAGTTCATGCAGTGTGTCGCTACTACAACACCCTCCAAAATTTTTCTATATTCAGATTTTGGAGTCTAGTTTCTAACATGTGAAGTGTCACTTTTGGTCGTCAAGTGTCGTTTCATGTTTCTACATATGTTCTAAGTATCTAGGTTCCTTCCTAAATTTTTTTGGATCATCAAGAGTAATAATAGTGCACTTTAGAGTCACAATACACTTTCTGGTCACCAAAAAAAACTTTTGGTCGCAGCCTCACATACTTTGTCTACTATACTTGGAGAATGTTTGGGAATTGAGGTTTGATGTATACTTATTAGTATTAGGTCCTATCTATTTATTTATTATTTTAGAAGTGTCGCGTTTGATTTTTCTCCTAACTTAATGTGTTTTTCAAGTTTTCACTCGTCCAGACTTAGACAATTTTTTGAATTTGAAAGCCTTCCCTCTAGTCAAGGAAGAGTGCATAGCGCACTCCTAAGGCCTAGTGGAGACCCTCATTGTCATTTGAAGTTGAACCTTATGCCAAGCCTAACAACACACAATGCACTCTCAGTCATTAATACCCCCTCCTTGTTGCTTATTTCTGCGCCTTGCGCCAGTCAAGCCTCCAATCTCCCAGTTGAGAACACTGCACACTCTGAATGGGAAGTGGGGCTTCCCTTGTGCCTTATATCTACACCCTATGCCCTCCTTGTGGCCCTGGATCTCCCTTCGAAGGTAACAACACATACATAGTGAATAGTCATGCAACCTTGTCCCTTTAAGCTACGCCTTGTGCCCATCAGGCCTTCTTCTCCTCTAGTTGAGCGCACAACACATTATCAGTGATCAATGAGGTTTCTCCTTGTCTCTTTCAAGTGAAACCTATGCCCATAAAACTCTATCTCTATCCCCTTGGCAGAATGTGGATCCACACACAAAAAATTTGCATTAAGAATGATAAAATAGGAGATTTTTGGGCTAATGTTTTATTTCCATGAGTGATCTACATCTGCAGGTGTTTAATGAAGCATGGAAAATATCTCCAAGGAGATATAATACATATTTTTGCTTAAGGAATCATCCTAAATATGAAGGCACCATGTTGCGATAGTTGAAAGAAAAATTGATCCCGATGATCAAAGTGATTCATCAAGACTCTAAGATCTCTCAAGATGCTTTGGAGGGTAGATGGAAAACACAATTCAAGATATGTTACGAATATTGAAGACATAGTAGTAGCATCGTCACTTATCAAATAGATTTATGTAAAAGTCACCATGAGTCCAAGTCATCAATATTGTTGACTTGTCATGTTGTCGTCACATGATCATGTTGAAATTATGAGGTAATTTTAGAAAAAATTGTAAATGTAAATATGTGGAAGTAGGAGTGTCATATATGGACAAAAAATCCACATGGAGAAGTCAAAAATTCACATAGAAGTTCAAAAGTCACATAGAATTTCAAAATTCATATAGAAGTCCAAAGGCCACATTAGAAGTCTAAGAGTCATGAGGAAGTTAAAAAGTGACAGGGATATGAAAGGTCATCCATTTTGTTATAAAAAAGGTCTCATTGCTCAAAGAGAGGACTTTTCAACCTTGGCTTCTACATCCAAGCATTAGAGAGGAATATGGTTCTTTTGGAGTGTAAGAAGTGGCTTAACGCTCCAAAAATGGAGCTAATGTTTCTCATTATATTAATGTATCTTATTACTTTCGTTTAATATTCAAAACTCATTGAGCCAACACATTTTAATGTGTATATCATGAATTTTTTGAGACTATTCTTTGGATGCTAGTGGTATATGTTGGCATTCATATGTACTAAAGAAATTAAATTATTTTGGTGGCTTTGGTGCTCATCTCATTGAATATATGTTGTATTTATTTTCATGATCATTGCATCTATGTGAACTATTTCAATTTATGGCTAACGATTCTCTCATACATATGTGCGCATGTATTTATTATATTAGTACTAATACTTTTCTCCTAAGGGATTAATTTCATTTCCCTCGAGTAAAATAACCTTGATACTGATTACAATTGAACATTTCACAAGGCATACTTACTTTCTCATTCAAAAGTACATGTGGATTTCTCTCTTATGCTAATAGCTATATCCAAGGCAAATATTTAAGTACATGGCAACTAGGCCATATTATTGGATGAGGATCCTATACCAAACATGTGAGATCTATTTGGGACTTCATATCTGGAGACCCCCTGTATGTTGGTAGGATCCAACACTGCCAACCGAACAATAACACCTAAGCTTGGAAGGAGCATCCTTAGTCAACAACTAGTTTATGGTTTTGTTGAAAATAAGTGTTTTAATATTATGTGTGTTTTTAATGTTGATTTTCATGTGTCGTTATCTATTTATTTCTATAATGTTATGAAAATTATTATTCTATTCACATGCATGATTTGTACATGTAGTATATGCTATTAGGCATGCGCTTTTTATGCATACATGTGTAATAGTTAATAAAATAGTCTTAGAGATGCTTAATGGAATTAATAGAAAATAGTAGAGGATATTTAGAAATTTAATAAGGGACAAAGTTAGAATGTTTTTAATGTCCCTCATATTCATTGAAATTATCCTACCCAACTGTTGAGTCAATTTAATTTTCTTAAATTGATTACATAAAATATCGACCGGAGTTGGTAAACTTATGAAGTGCAAGTGCACTTTATATGCTAGAAGCCTCCTTTTCTTAATTTATTGGTGTGATGATAAAATTTGTAGATATTTCTTCGAAGGATGTTTTTATTCTTATGTCCTTAATGAGATTTATGGATTAAATTAAAACTAAGTTCTAAAAATCAACTCTGCAGAAATAAATTAAATTCTATAATTCAACAAAGTTTCTACTCTGCAAAATATAAAACAAATCTTTCTCTATCTTATGAAGAAGTCTTTAACTAATGTATTTTTTAGTCTCTAAGAATTCTAATAATTTAATGTATAAAAATAAAATCAATATCTAGAAATGAATTTAGATGAAATGTTATGTAAATGAAACTGAGTAAAGAAATGAATAAGTCATTATTATTCTGGAAAAAAATAACTCTTAAATTAGAAACAATTCACTCATGTGCCAAAATTAAATCACTAAATCACTATTTCTTGGAAATAAATCATTCAATGCTCCTTGAAATAAACCTATCTACAAACTGACAAATAAATCTTTCAATGTTCTTGAAATAAATAACACATGTATCTGTAAAAATACTCTGCAATAAACTACTGTTGCTTGGAAAGAAAACTATGAATCACTTCTGCATTTTAGAAATTGAAAAGGGAGATGAATCTACATCAAATGACAAAGGAAAACTATGTAACATCTTCTTCAAATGAAGAAATATAATTATGGAAATAACTACAACATTTGGAAAAATGAAAACATGAACTGAAACTACATGAAATGATAAAAACAAAGCTATGAAAACATCTATATGAAAAACACGAAATATAGAACCTTATCAATTTGCAGGGGCCCTCCACAAATAATTGGTTTCAACGATCCACTCGAACAAGTAGCTGCACATCAAATCTCTAAGATGTTTCTTCATTATAAAAAATAAAAACAAAGTTTTAAAAGTTTCATAGTCGCATCTTTCGCACTGTTCAAGTATTTTCTTGCCCTGTATTTATAAAAACCCGCGTATAACTGTTTCAAGGCTTTTATACCTATTTGGAATAAACAAATCTTATCTTAATATTTTAACATGAATCAAAATCACGTTTCTTCACGATTTTTTATTTGGCAAAGCAAATGTTATGAAACCATCTCCAAAAATAGAAGAAATAGAGAGATCAACGCCTTATAAATAAGCCACTTCAAGGGGGCAACCTCCTTTACAGTACATAAATGAACAATTATTGGATGATACAAATGGAAAAACCTCCTTTCTATATATAGGAGTCCATGGGGTCAAAAAATAATCCTAGCTGACCTAACAATAATAATGTAAGGGCACAATAATAACAATATGGGGGCTAGAGGGGTACAAAAATAACAATAAGGGGGCTAGAATAACAAAAATAAGGGGATGCACTAGTATTATAGGGACCTAACATGCCCCTCTCCTTAAAACATGTTTTACCCTCAACGCTTGATTATTTATGGATGCTTCTGTATAAAAGTATCATCCTTCCATGTGGAATATTCAACAGGCCAGTTATTCCACTTGCTGAGATACTTTGAAATTGATTGATTTGGTAGTTTTTGAGTTCTTATTTCTGTGACTGCTTCAAAACTTCTTTTGTTGCGACGTTGATCTTCCTGTTGTTTCATTCAATTATGCACCAAATTTAGGTTATCCTTTGAGAGTTGGAGAACTTGTTTTTGATGCTTGATGTGATATTCCACTACTTTATCATCCATATTAGATTTTATTTGATCCTTCAAACCATACAACTTAGCCTCCAATTTTTCTTTTAAGCCATCTATGTCATCTTTGATTGCTCTTTGTAAGATCGAAATTTGTTGCTCTTGGTACCGTAATTTTGATATATCATATTGCAATTCTTCCTCTTCATTCGTCATAGTAGAGATTTCTGAGGGCTTAATGGGTGTGGAATTACTTTTGGGCGGCATTATAGAACCAAATACTAATAAAAATGCATCAATATGCCCTTGGAATCACTTCAAAGTGCTTTTTCAAACAAACATTATGTAATTTTAATAAACAAATACACACCTTTTTATTTCGAATGCCGTAGGTATGACCTAATTTAGATGCTTCAATACAAAGCTATGCCCAATCTCCCACAAATACCTGATTATAGATTGGTTCAATAGAGTGCAATTGTACAGCGTGCGACGTGTTACTCTTTCATCCTTAGACTCTGAAATGGATATACAGGAAATTAAATTCTGTGTAATTTCGACCACTTCTTACAAAATTCCAATCTGATGCTCAGAGAGAGAGTTATGATGATTTTCCCAAGGTCACCTCTTTTAGATGAAATTTGAGAGCCTGCACCATAACTTCCACAGATCATATCTATGAAAATATTGCGAACCACGATATGAAATTTTTAAACGAATTTCCTCAGGCTTTCAGCTTCACATGGTAAAAATTGCAGCTTCTGAACCTTCGCAGAAAAAAGTTATAGCGAAAATTCCACGATGACCTGTTTGGAGCAGCGAAACCCTAGAATCCAAAGCCCTGATACCATATGTTATGAAACCAACTCCAAAAATAGAAGAAACAGAGAGATCAATGCCTTATAAATAAGCCACTTTGAGGGGGTAGCCTCCTTTAAATTACATAAATGAATAATTCTTGGATGATACAAATGAAAAAACCTCCTTTCTATATATAAGAGTCCATGGGGTCACAATATAATCCTAGCCAACCTAACAATAATAATGTAAGGGAACAAAAATAAAAATATGGGGGCTAGAGGGGTACAACAATAAGAATAAGGGGGATGCACTAACAACAATAAGGGGGATGCACTAACAACAATAAGGGGATACACTAGTATTATAGGTACCTAACAACAATTCGTGAAGTCGTGATTGTCTTGATCTCTCGCTCACTTGTACAACATTGTGTTTGACTACATAACTGGATGGTTCATTGCATGCTTTGGCTCAGGTAGATAGGAGGAAATCCATGAGGGGATCATTCTCCACCCGTCCACATATTTCATTGCTCAGCTGGCACCTAAAAACCTGACGAACCATGGAGATGGCTATAGAAACGCGAACCCACTGTAGAATTACGTCAAATCTGTAGCTACTATAAATTTTAATATAATAACAAGGAACATTACTGAATATGAAATATAGGTCATTTAAATACCTTACCATGTCAAAATCTTGCAGTTTAATGATTATTTGAGCTGCTGATGTCGACAAAAAGGAGGAAAAGTAGGAGAAGGAAGTGTAAAAAAGAAACAATGACGAGGCGCTACATTCCCCCACATGGAGGTCATTGCATGTCCTCATGCAAAAATGAAAAATTGATGATCCTTGTCAGCTACTGCATTTTCCCTAAGACTTCTGCAAGAAAATCCAGTTTTATCTTCTTTTCCTTCTTTCTAGTCACTACCATCCTTGGTTTTATCATCAAGATTTTGTATTTCAGATTTATGATCTTTCTTTTGAGGCTTTTTTTATTTTTCTTGTACCACAGTCCCAAATGCAAAAGAATATTGTCGTTCTTGGTTTTCTCAATTTTTTTTTGCATCCTTAAGGCCTCATGCTCTCGTTGTATGTGCCTATTTAGTGTCTACAATTCAATTATTTCTTGTTTTAAAGTGGTTACAACTGGAGTTTCTTGTGGATTGTTAGACTGATATTCTTCCCTCTGGTTTAAGACTGATGTTTTCCCTGTATCTCTCTTCTCTAAAGATTCAATGTAATCATAAATTTTCTATTGCACAGGATCAATTTCTGGTGTTCTTTGACCTGGGCTATGAATGGGTGAGATAAAATTGGGTGATGGGACCCTTAGTTCCTCTTCTAGATCAACTGATTTCGTAATCTTTGAAGTTGGTTCTTTTATTTCTTAGCTGAGATTGGCACTTATTCTTAATCATGGAGGAGGGTTTTGAAGTTTTTCCCTTTTCTTCCCTGTTTTGGGCTCCTCTATTTTCTTGGATGTATTTCCTTCTTTTGTGTTGTCTTTCTTCCTTTTAACACTTTGTTTCTTAATATTTCCTAAAATTTCTACAATGGGAACCTCATCTTCTAACTGTTTTTGTGGTGGTTGTTGTACATTTTCAACAGGGTTTTCAATTTTTCTTTTTCTCCCTCCTTTTTTTTTTTTTTTTTTCCTGCTGCTGGGCTACTCTTGGCTCCCTCTTTGAAATGATTCCTAAGTAGTAAGTTATCCAAATTATCTCCTATGCTTTCAAGGTGAAACTCTATGAGAATTGTAATAAATCCATGGTGATACATGGTGTTCTCTATAAATTGGATTCTCCTCTGAACATTCCCTGACATCTTTCTTAAAATATTCAACAAGAAGTATGGAAGATTTAACTCATTGCCTTCAAGAAAATTGATTAACAATTGAACATGATAAAAGAACATGCACCCAAATATCCCTTCATAAGTGACAAATTTTTGAATTACTAGCGACACATTTCTCCATTTACCTTTATGTGTTGTTCTTGGAATTCCTTTCTTAAAAATGGTGGTGTCCATACCTGATTTTTCAAGAAAACCTTCCATTATTCACCTTCAATGCCTTTGTTCTTGAACCATATGTCTCCATTTCTCTACAATCCGGTGGCTTCAGCAATAAAAGACTCCGTCACTGCAAATTTGACATCTCCAATTTCGAGCTCCATTCCACTGAAATCCCTGGAAAATGACTTAGTTACTTCCTTGTTAAAGCCTTCAAATTTCTCCACGAAATTGAGCCACCGTGCTTTTTGCAACACCTCTTTCTCCTATGGGTACCCCTCCATGAACTTCCTCCCTTCTGGTTCTGTTCTCATAATGTTTAAACCCTTATTTTTAAATTAAAATTTTTCATTATGAGAACAAAACCAGAAGGGAGGAAGTTCATGGAAAGGTACCCATAGGTGAAAGAGGTATTGCAGAAATACGGTTCTCATAATGGCATCAAATTCAAGATATAAATAGATCTATCTAGGTTTTTACAATAATTAAACTCATCTAAAGGTGGTACAAAAGTCCCTTCTGCTCATCCAAAGCAAGGTATTTATAATTCTTCCCAAAACCTGGCTTGGGTATCCACAATCAACAAAAAACCCTAAGTGGAAATACAAAGGCTAGAAAGGAATCCCACCAAACTATCTAGCCACATAGAAGGCTCCACATCAAACTAGCATTAACACAAAGTCTCGCATCAACACCAAGTCATCCACCCCCAAATTTCCCGATTAGATCCCAATAACTATAAGTAAATTCACCGAGTATTCATCGCACAAACTCCTCTTGCATTACAAAAGCACACCTTGCATCCTGCAAGAGTTTACAAGCTCTCTAATTGCATCCCATAGGCCAAGGAAATATGGTTCTTCTTCTCCTTGTAGTTCTTCTTTTTATAAGAAATAAAAAAAATCTCATTATAGAAATATCACACAAACAAATTATGTCTTACATAAGTCTCCAAGAAAAGTATCAAAAGAGATACAAATAATAATTAAGGACATATAATAAAGAAAATATACTGACATAGAATATAAAAGGTCACATATATTTCAAGGTTACCAAGGATACCAAGAGTGAAATTATGTTATAAATTAAGGTTATTAATGTAGTTGGTGAGTTATCTATTCCTCTTTTCACACAAACTCTTCAATCTATTCTTTCTGTGCAATGTTCTGATGTTTTTCTCAATTTTATGGGAACATAATATTGAAGGAGTTAATCTTGTGTACAATGTTTGATTTGCAAGTGAAGTCCAGTTTTCTTGGTAAATTTTTTTATTCTATTTGCACTTTGAAAATAGAGTGTTGTTAGCATCGATATGATATCCTTTGCTGCGAATTTTTTTTGTTTGTTTTTTTGTTTTTTGTATTATATTTCCTTTATTTGTGGATGCTTGCATTCTGAAACATTTGTCATCTGATTACCAATTAAATTCAAATTCATATTGAGCATATATATTGTTATGGTAGGCTTGCTTTGATTTATGTTCAAAATGTTATAATGCTAGGAAGTTTGGCACAAACATGGTTTCACCAGATTTTATCCTCATGGAAATGACCGAGAGAGCAAGTGTAAATGGTGGTAGTTGGAAAAAAGATAGGCATTATTTCTACTTGAGACTCTATAACTTTATGGGGACAATTGGAATGAGATTTCAGAAAATGTAGCTACAAAATCCAAGGATCAATGTATATTACATTTTATTAGGCTTCCAATAGAAGATCCTTTTTTACAAGAGAAGGAGACACCTGATATGATCATTCAGAGTAGTTTGGAAACAATTTTATCAAGCAAAGATTCAACGAGTGTTTCCTCTCAAAGCATTACAGAGATTCTAGTTTCCAAAAGTCCTAGTAGTGAGGAGCTTGATGGGGTATCTTAGAATAATGATATTAAATAAAAACTACTAGAGGAAGGTGAAGCTATACCAAAAAAAGCTGAGAATAATGCAATCAAGGAAATAAAGGCTTCTTTCCAGGCAATTGGTGCCTTATCTGGATTTGAGGAGTCACTATCATTTGCAGAAGTAGGAAACCCTATCATGGCGTTGGTAAGCTAGTAGGCATTTTCTTCAATTGGTGTTATTTTGTGCTAACTCCGATATATCTATATATATATATATATATATATATATATATATATATATATTTGTGGAATTTAACATAATTATGCCTTCTTCCTTTCCAATGCATTCTTAATTTAATGAATAGATGTTAAACTATTGGCCTATTTTGTGGGTGGAATTTCTTGCTTCCATGGTTTGCTCTCAAGCAGCTACAGGTTCAGCTCAAAATGAACTAAAAGAAATATCTGAAGAAGCACCTACCATTCACCTTGTTGCAAAGCATTGCTTTCTAATTGAGGACCCTCCATGTGATACCGAAGATAACACAAAAGAAAGGTATGGAATCTGTTTTGAACAAAAAGAAAAATGAACAACTTTTTTTTCTCAGTTTTAAATTGTTATCCATGGATGTAATGCAAAGGAGTTGAAATGATGGAAAATTTCTTGACAGTGTTGATAGGAAAGATGCATAGAAACTAGAAAATGAAACTTTACCACTAGCGCACAACAAAGGTTTTGAAGAGAACACATCTAAGATAAAGTGTTTTCTCTGCTATACCCAAAAAACCAAAAGGAACAAATATGGTGGAAGCACTACCATCCAAAGAACAACCCCAAGTTGGATATGTTGGTTCCAATTTGGAAAAAAATGAGTGAGAAAGATATAGGTACTTCAGTAGGACATTTAACATCTAGTTTGTAGATTTTTTTTAGATTCTATTATATTTCTAATTTTAGCATTGTTTTAGGAGATGTTTTAACAATCCCACTTTTTACTGGCACTGATTGTATTGTCTTAGTTTGGTTGACCTAGTTTTTTGGTCATTTTTCGTACATGGTATTTTTAACTGTGGATGTTCCCGTTTTGTATGATTCATTCATAGGTAAGGTTTATCTGAAAAAAACATGTAGTGTGAATGACAAGAAATATTCTGAGGATTCTACTGAGATTGAAGATTCACTTTATTTAGAAAAGTTGAAGGATGGAAATGAAAATAAATGTCTATATGATTCAATTGACCTAGACAGTTCTCCAAAAATATCACAATGATCCAACATTGTTGAGAGGAGTTTAGGAAGTTAAGGAAGCTAATACTGTATCACACTCATCATTGCCATGGTATAGTTTTCTAGTCTGAGACTAACAAGGTACTTTCGTTTGCACTAAATCTATCTGGGCTTCATTGTTGTTGTGTTGAAAAGGTGCTTCTTGGGGTCTGTCATTTTCACAAAATAATTTTATGCATGTTTTTCCTATTCCTAGTCTTGGATGGTCTCAAGGCAAGGTTGAATAAGATTAGAATTGGGGTTTCCTATATTTTTTTCCCTCAAAATACTCCTGGCGGGTCTTGGGGCATTTATCATTTGATTATTGGACCATTTGACATTGTAGGTGCCAATATTTTTATTTTTTTTAGTAAGAACGTGTATGGTTTTTATATTAAAATTCAAATTCACTGGATTCCTATCCAGCAGCAAAATCTTATAAGTCTAGCTAGTCTTTCAGTTATAGAGCTTATTACGAAAATGATGCCCACTGTTTCTTCAAAAGTGCATTTAATAGCAACACTAAGAGTTCTAAACTTCATAGATATATTATAGACTTTATGTAATATGCCTAAAAGGATAATTGAAAAACACTGCATCAAAAGAAACTATCAGAAATGATTATAACCCTAGACGTCTAGAAAAATCACTTTTGCTTTAACTGTGCATCGCTGATGTTGGCTGCTAGGATCGCCGATGCTCAGTTCCATTCCATTTTGGGTACGTGAGTCAATTGTTGCCAATAGGTTCTTAGTCTGCTTACCTTTGTCATCTTGGTCCACTTGTTGACGAAGACTGGGAACCTCACTCCTTAGCTAGGTCATCCACTTTTCCTTCTCTGCGATCCTACTCTCTTGTAGTCTCATCCTTTTTGCAATGGATTTTTTTTCCAAGATATTGAATAGAAATTTATTGAAGTTGATGTGCAGGTGGGCCAATTGAGCCTCTTGCTGACTACGGATCTCTTCCACCGATGGGGGCGAGTTTGAGGGGGAGTCCAGATTACGCTTCAATGGGTCCATTTCCTTCCAATTTCTATGGCAACAGATTCCAAGGTTTTCTGCACCCGAGTCTCCTGTCACAATGTTAGTGTTCACCTATTTGCGCTCCTGAGAATAGTGCATAGAAATAGTGCACCCTCCATGAAGTAGCTCCCAAGTGAAGAAATGTGCCCCACTTGCTAGTGTAACTACTAGCAATAAATGAAGTTCATGTGCAAGGGAATCTTTCCAAAATATTTCTCCCTCCAACAATAGAAGAATTAGCTCCACATAGAAAATGCACCTTGCATGCTTGAGTAATTCCCACAATGAAAGTGTTGTAATTTTTCCAATATTAGTTGAATATAACTCCCTACGAATTTTCACCTAGACATGAGAATTACTCTAAATGGTGTACCTCCTCTCCAATGAAATTCAAATGCTCAGCTGCTCAAGTTTCTGTTGGTGAATGTAAATCATGGTAAAATAACAGTCCTTATTTGCAAGTAGCAATTTTTCCACAAAATCAAGATACTTTTTTAGTATCTCAAAATTCCCCTTTGCTAGGAAATTTGATAGAATGTTGGCCACCTATAAATAGAAGGAACATAAATAAGGACCACCGCTCCATTATGTACCTAGAAATATCATTAGAAACTTCAAAGTGTACTTCCCCTGTCTAAGGTAGACTTCACCTGCAACTTTCTGTATATGGATATTGTTATTGCCTAAATCTACCTCAGGCTGAAGGAAGGCAGAGTTTAGGGTAACATCAAACCACGCTCAGTCTGGTAGCTAGCCCTACCAGAACAGGAGAGGGCTCTCTCCGGGTCAATCTCAGAGAAAAGTAATGAATGGGGCTTGAGATGACTGTAAAAAAAGCTAATTTTAGTCTAGGTATATAAATAAAGGAGTTTGATTTTGATTTTGAGGGTTTTCGTTGGAAAAAAGGGAAAGGCAGTTTTGGGTGCGGGGATTAGGCCTAGTTTTTGTAGAGTTCTGATTGGGGTGAGGAAGGCAAGTGTTTTGATGTTTTAGATTGATTGAATGGGTGGATCATACTGGTGGGGAGCTGAAGAGGGCAAGAGGGTGTCAAGAGTCCTCCTCAAACAGATGAAAACATGTAAAATTAAACAAAACTAAAGGCAGAGCAAAGCAAGCTATTGAATTCTACCTTTAACACTGATTTGCTTAATTTAAGAAGAAAGGAGAATGAAAATGGTACACATAAAAATCAAAGAACTTAAAAATACATGGAGAAAAACACCATCAAAACACAGAGCCACAAGGATCCCAAAGAGGGCTGCAAACCCTGGTCTATTCCTTTGCCAAAATTGCAGAATGAATGTACAATGAAGTGCTGAGCAATCCCAAATGTCCAACCCTGAATATGACTGAGAAAATACATCATATAGACAAGCCTAACCCATTCCCATGCCTCTAGGGGTCGAGCTCATAATTATAGGAGCTGTTTCAACCATATCTAAACTAGGAACTAGAAAATAGGCCATGAAACAACTTGCCTCTATATGCTAGGAAATTGATCCATTCACTCACATTTCACCTTTTGGTGAATGAATCTTCTAGAACAAGTAAAAAGATGCAAAAATTACATCATGGTCATGAAATTACATCAAGATAGATCAATAGTTACATAAAAAAGTAAAACTGGCCAAAACTAGGCGAATTTCTGAGCTGCTGAGTGAAAAATAGGCCAAATTCCTCTATGCGCCGCGCCCAAAATCTCTATGCGTAGCACAACTTTGGAGCTGTTTTTTAGGCCCTTCCCGAAGTCTAAATTGAGCTCATGATAGCTCGTTGGAAAGCCATACCTGTCTAATTTCCAACCCAAGTGGAATTTCTGGATTTGGTTGCCATTTGACCCTCAAAAAGTTCAATCTCCCAAGACTGGTTCCTGTGTGTGCAAAAAGTGGCAGAAAGGCCATTTTCAAGGTGTTTTTGACCCTTTAGGCAACCCAAAACTTGATGAAATTCTTAGGCCATTCCTGAGCATGCATAAATTTTCATAAAAAAATCCAGAAATACAAAGTTTTCCCTTTGAAGAGCTGCCAATCATAAGTGCGCGCAAGGTGGTGCTACGCGTCGGGCAGGAAAACTTGTTTTGTGACCAAAAAAATAAAAAATGACAAAATTTTCTCCAAATTCCTTGAAATTTGGACTGAAGGTCCCTCATCAAGTTCCATTCTCAGCCAAAGAAGCTTCGGCCAAGATTTGGAGCCTATCACGCCTTTTGCGCCTCCTCAGTGCCCTCCTTAACCTTGCTTTCAGGATCTTGATCTTCGCTTTGCAAACATGTGTGCGTGCCCAATAATGGTTCTTCATATGTCTGAGCATATTATTCTCCTTGTTTACCTTCTCCAACAACTTCTGGTCACCTTGGTGCATGCAATTTGGTTTTTGAGTCACCGTGTTTCCTTCATCTCGGTCATTTGTTTCCATGATGTCCAAGGTCTATGTTGTCTTGGATGAAAATGAGAACTTTGGTGTTTTTGTTTTAGTGAAAAAATGTGGTAATATGGGAGGGAATATGGAGGAATAGGTTAGTAGGGAAAATGAAATTTAATCAAGTGTAAGGACAGCCACTTAATTTCTGGAGTTTAGGTACAAGGGACAACCACTTGACTTCTTGGGAAAATGTGGGGTTTGTGAAGTTTTACAAGTGAAATGGGAAAGGGAGAGTGATAGGAAATGAAGTAGCTTTAGGGATAGGGAAATAGACTAATGAAATGTAGTGAAGGGGATGTGAAAGTGGTAGAGGGGAATAAGACAGCAAAAAATGGAAATTTTGCAAACCTTAGGAAGATTTTCAATGAAACTGTGCAAGGAGCTAGGGTTTTATTTTTCACCTATTGAAACACCATAAACATTGATGGACACTCATATATTGGCAATATGGAGATGTTAACTTAGTTGTGGAATGAAGAATTTGAAATTTTGGAGCTTTTTGAGGAAGAATTGAATGGTTTTTTCAGGCTTTTTAGCCCAATACGCCGCGCCATCTCTATGCGCCGCGCTAGTTCATTTTTTACACTGCAGAGGGCTGCCCAATGCGCCGCGCCATCTCTATGCGCCACGCCATTTTGCAGGAGGATTTTGGAGGCCTTCCCAGTGTCAAAATTGGGTGCAGGATAGCTCGTTGGAAATCTTATTGAGTCTACTTTCCAACCCAACTGGAATTTTTCAATTTGGAGTTCATTTTCCTTGTCAAAAATTAAATCTCCCAAGACTGGTCAAAATGAGCGAAATGAGGCTTCCCTAGGGCAGAGTGCTGTTGCAGTCAACTTTTGAAGGTCTTACTCAACTTCAAATTAAGCTCATGATAGCTCATTGGAAAGCTCTTTGTGTCTAGTTATCATTTGACTCATCAAGCAAGTCATTTGGCCAACCAAGCTAGGAGAAATCGTGATTTTCCCAAGGTCACTTCATAGGTGCATCAATTATCCTCAGACAATGGTATTTTTGACATTTCTCTAAAACCATGACACCTGTGTAAAAAGTGAAGGAGGTTTTCCTTCCTTGGCCTATTTTGGACAAAAATATCTATCAGTTTTCCAAAATTCATCTTTTATTGCTCAGAAACATCATTGGAGTAAAACCTATCCCGATGTGTGGAACAAGGGATTTGTCGAAATGAAGTGAAATGGAGGGGATAAGGGGCTTCTAAATTCTTGAGAAAATTTTGGAAATTAGGGAGGGATGTTAGGAAGTAGGGGAAAGTGGAATCTCAGAAATTTAGTGAGGGGAAGGGGTCCAAAAGGGAAAAACACAGGCCTAGCCTAGAAAATTGCCAAGTTGTAGCAAGAAACTAGGGTTTGTGTGAAAATGAGGAATTTGGGGGATCTCAGTGATGGGAAATGTTTAATAAGGTAAATTAAGGATAGGGGAAAGTGTATGAACATCAGGATACAATTTTTGTTGATGATTTGGCCATCTAAGAGAAATTACCTCCAAACCCTAGGAGAGGGAAATGGACCTTACCTAGGCACAACTGAAGCATGAAAAAGGTGTAAAATGACCCTTTGGAACTTGACATGATGATCAAAACCCTCTGAATGATGGTACACTCAGCCGAATGGTGACATGGACCGACATTTGGACAACTTTGAAAGGAGTGGAAGAAAACCCTAGACCTAATGCTAGTGACCAAATTTTGCTTGAAGGCTCACTGAAATGACAAAATTTGACCTTGACACCTTAAAATAACTTTGTAAGAGCATGTTTGATCACTGGAGGAAGGCTGCAAAGACTGACACTAACATTGGCTCCAATGGGGATGGTAGCTCCTTGGAGGTGCCAAGAACGCCAGATCTTTGAGAGAGCAGACCAGTGCCTTATCCATTGGGCAATGGAGTCAATAACTGCAAACCCAAAACAACTCATACCAATCCAAAAACATGTACATACTGCAACCTGTACATAAAAAAATACCGAAAACTAAAATGTTGCCTTTAGCAGCTTATTTATTTACAAATCTCCCCTACTTTTCTGCAAAACCAATAGATCAAGTAATGTTGTAATGCCAGATCAACCAATCAAGTAACTGTGACAAGGATGCTACTTGAAAGTGCTTCAACTAGGACACAAATTTAAATGTTGACAACCATACATGCACATAACGAGTCTGGTTATGTAAAAGACAATTTGAGCTATCATTCAAACTGAAAAAAATTTCCATGTACGTTGCAATAGGATCGAAAAAACCAGACTCTGTTCGCTGCCCCAACTCTTCAATACATGCTTCCAGCTGCAAACTATCAATGCAAATATCCACGGGCAGCTCTATTGTTTCTTGTGTTGAAGGAGGGAGAGTTTCCAAGAACTTTTTGGGATCTCGGAATTCATATGATTGGATCTGATCATTTAAATACTGAATCTCCTTCTCAAAATTTTCAACAAATAACTCAAAGAAACCAGTTTTAGCTTCAGAAGGAAACTTTGGAGATCTCAAAAATTGAAGCACGGCACTGAAAAATACTTCATCAATTTCAATATCCACTAATTGATATCTAACTTCTTTTAAAACTTCACAAAGAGTAGGGTCTGTCACATACCCTACCATTTTATTTTAGTGCATGAATGGATCAGTGAGCACTGGAATGTCTGGATTGAGTTGGAGTCGCCAGACGAATGCTTCAGCCTTCATATGTGTCTGAATGCTGTCCACCATCAGCATCAGATCTAACTTGACACATGTACTGGGGAAATTTGCAATTCAAGTGTCACGTTTACAAACTAGACCGGAGTTTGACTGAAGCAGCGTTTATCTACTTTCGCTAATGCAAAGCAAGAGCGTTTCGAAGGCTACTTGGCATACTTCAGGCTCCGTCTGTAGCTTTTAAAACAAATAACACCAACAAGCAAACCATTTTCTTCCCCAGTATGGTCACCACTATGTTATTGCCTAAATCTACCACAGGCTGAAGGAAGGCAGACTTCAGGGTAACATCAAACCATGCTCAGTCTGGTAGCTAGCCCTACCAGAATAGGAGAGGGCTCTCTTCGGGTCAATCTCAGCGAAAAGTAATCAATGGGGCTTGAGATGACTGTAACAAAAGCTAATTTTAGGCTAGGTATATAAATAAATGAGTTTGATTTTGATTTTGAGGGTTTTCGTTGGAAAAAAGGGAAAGACAGTTTTGGGTGCGGGGATTAGGCCTAGTTTTTGCAGAGTTCTGATTGGGGCAAGGAAGGAAAGTGTTTTGATGCTTTAGATTGATTTAATGGGTGGATCAGACTGGTGGGGAGCTGAAGAGGGCAATAGGGTCTCAAGATTCCTCCTCAAACAAATGAAAACATGTAAAATTAAACAAAACTAAAGGCAGAGCAAAGCAAGCTACTGAATTCTACCTTTAACACTGATTTGCTTAATTTAAGAAGAAAGGAGAATGAAAATGGTACACATAAACATCAATGAACTTAAAAATACATGGAGAAAAACACCATCAAAACACAGATCCACAAGGATCCCAAAGAGGGCTGCAAACCCTGGTCTATTCCTTTGCCAAAATTGTAGAATGAATGTACAATGAAGTGCTGAGCAATCCCAAATGTCCAACCCTGAAAATGACTGAGAAAATACATCATATAGACAAACCTAACCCATTCCCATGCCTCTAGGAGTTGAGCTCATCATTCTAGGAGCTGTTTCAACCATATCTAAACTAGGAACTAGAAAATAGGCCATGAAACAACTTGCCTCTATATGCTAGGAAACTGATCCATTCACTCACATTTCACCTTTTGGTGAATGAATATTCTAGAAAAAGTAAGAAGGTGCCAAAATTACATCATGGTCATGAAATTATATCAAGATAGATCAAGATTTACATAAAAAAGTAAAACTGGCCAAAACTAGGCGAATTTCTGAGCTGCTGAGTGAAAAATAGGCCAAATTCCTCTATGCGCTGTGCCCAAAATCTCTATGTGTAGCACCACTTTGGAGCTGTTTTTAAGGCCCTTCTCGAAGTCCAAATTGAGCTCATGATAGCTCGTTGGAAAGCCCTGCCTATCTAATTTCCAACCCATGTGGAATTTCTGGATTTGGTTTCCATTTGACTCTCAAAAAGTTCAATCTACCAAGATTGGTTCCTGTGTATGCAAAAAGTGGCAGAAAGGCCATTTTCAAGGTGTTTTTGACCCTTTAGGCAACCCAGAACTTGATGAAATTATTAGGCCATTCCTGAGCATGCATAAATTTTCATAAAAAATCCAGAAATACAAATTTTTCCCTCTGAAGAGCTGCCAATCATAAGCACACGCAAGGTGGCGCTACGCGTCGGGGAGGAAAACCTGTTTTGTGACCAAAAAAATAAAAAATGACAAAATTTTCTCCAAATTCCTTGAAATTTGGACTGAAGGTCCCTCATCAAGTTCCATGCTCAGACAAAGAAGCTTCGGCCAATATTTGGAGCCTATCATGCCTTTTGCACCTCCTCAGTGCCCTCCTTAACCTTGCTTTCAAGATCTTGATCTTCGCTTTGCAAACATGTGTGCGTGCCCAATAATGGTTGTTCATATGTCTGAGCATATTATTCTCCTTGTTTGCCTTCTCCAATAGCTTCTGGTCGCCTTGGTGCATGCAATTTGGTTGTGGATTCACCGTGTTTCCTTCATCTCGGTCATTTGTTTCCATGATGTCCAAGGTCTATGTTGTCTTGGATGAAAATGAGAACTTTGGTGTTTTTGTTTTAGTGAAAAAATGTGGTAATATGGGAGGGAATATGGAGGAATAGGTTAGTAGGGAAAATTAACTTTAATCAAGTGTAAGGACAGCCACTTAATTTCTGGATTTTAGGTACAAGGGACAGCCACTTGACTTCTTGGGAAAATGTGGGGTTTGTGAAGTTTTACAAGTGAAATGGGAAAGGGAGAGTGATAGGAAATGAAGTAGCTTTAGGGATAGGGAAATAGACTAATGAAATGTAGTGAAGGGGATGTGAAAGTGGTAGAGGGGAATAAGACAACAAAAAATGGCAATTTTGCAAACCTTAGGAAGATTTTCAATGAAATTGTGCAAGGAGCTAGGGTTTTATTTTTCACCTATTGAAACACCATAAACACTGATGGAAACTCATATATTGGCAATATGGAGATGTTAACTTAGTTGTGGAATGAAGAATTTGAAATTTTGGAGCTTTTTGGGGAATAATTGAATGGTTTTTCAGGCTTTTTAGCCCAATGCGTCGCGCCATCTCTATGCGCCGCGCCAGTTCATTTTTTACACTGCAGAGGGCTGCCCAATGCACCGCGCCATCTCTATGCGCCACGCCATTTTGTAGGAGGCTTTTGGAGGCCTTCCCAGTGTCCAAATTGGGTAAAGAATATGTCGTTGGAAATATTATTGAGTCTACTTTCCAACCCGACTAGAATTTTTCAATTTGGAGTTCATTTGCCTTGTCAAAAATCAAATCTCCCAAGACTGATCAAAATGAGCGAAATGAGGCTGCCTCAAGGTAGAGTGCTGTTGCAGTCAACTTTTTAAGGTCTTCCTCAACTCCAAATTGAGCTCATGATAGCTCATTGGAAAGCTCTTTATGTCTAGTTATCATTTTACTCATCAAGAAAGTCATTTGGCCAAACAAGCTAGGAGAAATATTGATTTTCCCAAGGTCCCTTTAGAGGTGCATCAATTCTCCTGAGGCAACGGTATTTTTTACATTTCTCTAAAACCATGACACTTGTGTAAAAAGTGAAGGATTTTTTTCTTCCTTGGCCTATTTTGGACAAAAACCTCTCTCAGGTTTCCAAAATTCATCTTTTATTGCTCAGAAACATCATTGGAGTAAAACCTATCCTGATGTGTGGAACAAGGGATTTGTCGAAATGAAGTGAAATGAAGGGGATAAGGGGCTTCTAAATTCTTGAGAAAATTTTGAGAAGTAGGGAGGGATGTCAGGAAATAGGGGAAAGTGGAATCTCATAAATTGAGTGAGGGGAAGGGGTCCAAAAGGGCAAAACACAGGCCTAGCCTAGAAAATTGCCAAGTTGTAGCAAGAAACTAGGGTGTGTGTGAAAATGAGGAATTTGGGAGATCTCAGTGATGGGAAATGTTTAATAAGGTAAATTAAAGATGGGGGAAGGTGTATGAACATCAGGATACAAGTTTTGCTGATGATTTGGCCATCCAAGAGAAGTTACCTCCAAAACCCTAGGAGAGGGAAATGGACCTTACCTAGGCACAACTGAAGCATGAACAAGGTGTAAAATGACCCTTTGGAACTTGACATGATGATCAAAACCCTCTGAATTATGGTACACTCAGCCGCATGGTGACATGGACTGAAATTTGGACAACTTTGAAAGGAGTGGAAGCAAACCCTAGACCTAATGCTAGTGACCAAATTTTGCTTGAAGGCTCACTGAAATGACAAAATTTGACCTTGACACCTTAAAATAACTTTGTAAGAGCATGTTTGATCACTGGAGGAAGGCTGAAAAGACTGACACTAACAGATATATCACCCATGGATCTTAAAATCTCTTGCAATTGGTGTGAAATCATCCTCGGGGTCAACTTCATCTTTTTGACAAATTCTGACAGCAAACCTAACATTGTAGTTTTCAATGCTCCCATCCAGTACATGCTTGATCTTGTCGAGCTGTCTAAAATCAATCATTGATTCCCTAGTAGGTCTTGGAACATCTCCAAGAGATCATTTTCAAGAAAAGAGTTATAATATTGGGTTATGGCATCCTTCCATAACTTCTAAGCAACCACTCCTAAAAAATTATTGAACAGATGTGGCCAAATTTGGCCTTGATATATTGCTCTTTTAACAACCTCTACTTTATATTGAGACTTTTCCTTGTTTCATATTTATCAACAACTTCCAAAAATATATACATAAGTGCTAAATTTCTGAAATATTTTTGAATATTATATGGAAGTTCATAAAACTTTCATTAACACTTGAAAGCAAGAGACCAACAATAGGTTATCTAACCTCATGAAAAACTGTTACATTGGATCCCAGTATGAACACTAGAGCCCATGGCTTGTTGAGGGATGCTAGGTGTCACAATAGGAACATTTTTTTTTCATGTCTAAATGGACCACCCTCCACATCTCTATGATTTTTGGACAAAAATCCTCCACATCTCCATGATTTTCGGACGAGAACCAATGTCTAGTTGAACTTCATATGTGTTTGTGGTGATCACTTGGATTAAAGGGGAGTGCCTTTGATTAAACCTTGTCCACGCTATGTGATATATATCAGGTATCCTAAATATTAAACTGCCATTAATTACAGAGTTAGGGTTAATAATATCTCTTGTTAGATATATGTAACATGCCCTACTTTTGTTTTTCTTTTGATGATGCATAGAAAAGGGTAAAAGGATTAATAATTTCTTCATTAACTCAAAAAACTCAACAATTTGTCTTTTAACCTATTACCATGCAAGATTGTGGCAAAGCATACCATATTTCAAGGTTTATTTTCCAAGAAATATTTCCCAAGTTTGTTATAAAAGGTAGATTCTAAACCGAGAGAAATCTACAGGACATAAAACAAGATATAACTTATAAGGTGTTGACTTAGATTGAATGAGAAATTTATAAATACCATCCAAATAAGGTGTAAGAGGAAGACAAAAAATGGAGCCAATACTCATAATAACCCATTTTTTTCTTTGTATCAGAACATGCTTTTAGGGCTAGGCTATTCTTCCATGATGTAATTTTAGTAACTTAGTTGAGTGATGAGAATTAGGTCTAGTTGATTTGGTCCAATATTTATTATATATGTAAGTTTGTTACAATGAGGTGGGTGAAAAATTATCACTCTTCTAACTCATAAAATATTTCTGTCCACCAATTTTATACTTTTGTATATACCTAATATAATATAGAGTGTACAATTTTATTTTCTCTCGCACTTTCCTTCTTATGCGATTGTTCTCATTTATCTTTCAATCCATGCACATATCAATAAGGTTTATTTTCTTGTTCCTATTATAGTATGAGTTTTGTTTTGGGTTGAGGTATTATTTTGTTTTTTTTTTCTGATAAAATGTATTCCTATTTATTCAATTTAATTGTCTTGCATTCAATTCTTTCAACAAGTGGGTATTGGCTAGAGGATCCACAAACAAAACAATGGATATTTTTGATCTGTGCAAGATAGCCAATCCTTTGCATACCTTTTCTTGTCACAAGTATGGGATTTTTATGGGTCTAATTCATTTTCTTGTTTATGGAAGTATCATCCCGAATTTCTATGATGTATGTGGAAACATGAATGTTATATCTCTTTATGTGGAGGTACTTCGACATTGGAATGAAAATGGATTTATTAAATAAAATAAAAGGAACTGAATATCAATTTATTATTCTTAAAATGAATTGTAAAGAAGAGTGTTTTCCTATGGTATTTTTACCATTTTATTTTGTAGAACACATGGTATAGAATTATGCACTTCTCCTTTTCTCATCATGTTTGGAATTTATACTAATTGGATGAGTGTTTTGTGTAGCTTCATTGTTGTTTGTTTTATACCAATAAATTCATTTCTATTTTTTGTAGTTACCAATAGAAATTAAGCCTCATTATCCCAATAGAAATTAATCTTCATTGTTCGTTTTATACCAATAGCTTCATTTTTGTTTTGTACGAATAGTTATTTTTGTGTAGCTTCATTGATGTACAATGTTGACCATAAGAGAGTATTAATTATCATGGTTTATGGAAAATATGGATGAGAATTAGGATATGGAGATATTGGAGTTGTCTTTGTTTTTAAATGAATATTTTTTAATATGTAAATGAATATGAAAGAAGAAAATCAAGTGGGTACATTTGGTTAGATACATTGGAAGGGGGTATAAATGACATAGTTTGAGAAACAATTCCGAAATTCCATTTGTTTGGAATATATCATATTTTTGGTAGGTATTTGGAGATAACATACAAAAATGATACTGTGGAGTACAACTAGTTAATGATGTACTTATTTTTATTTTTTTTGACTCACAAAGGAGAGGCAAGTCCAAGATGCAACCAATCAATCATTATGTTAGTAGGAGGTTTACTTCCTTTGGAACCTAAGTATAATAGCATGTTGGGGCATGTTACCCACCCAAAGGTATGGGTCCTTCTATGATCCAATTTTCTAGCTAGTTGTCATACATTATTTATTATTGTTGTCTTTTTCCTTCCATTTGTTTTCATAAGATATCTACAATTTGATATCTTTAGATTGTAACTTAGTTGACATGATTGCTATTAAGTTCCCAAGGTGTTATTTTTATATGGTGACATTTTATGTGTTTGTTTGTTTGTTTTGTTTTGTTTTGTTTTTTTTTAATCTAGGTCATATCGCCAGATAGTGGCCACTATCGCCCAATTGAAGAAAAATTGTTTGAGTTTCTTGCTTTCTGGGGAAAGATGACATTGACATAGCTGATGTTGAGGTATATGTCATATAAATAATTTATATTCTACTTTACTTTATATTCCATTGTTCATCATATTTCATGTCTTATAATCTACATTGTATCTTCTTTCATTTTAAAAGAGGAACTCAGTATTGATGGTCAAAAATATGAATTGAAGAAAGAGGAGAACAATTACACTGAAGCGACACATGTAGAAAGAGAGAGAGCGAGAAGAGAATTGGTCTAGTGATACCCTTAAAGATAATATCTCGCATGATACACACACATAGAGACTAATGATCAAGTCTTAAGAGTTGGTGAATTCACCTACAATGCCTTGGAAACACAATGATAATGTTTTAAAGTGATGAAACAATATTTCATGTGTAAATTGTAGTCCAACCAATATTAAGCTGGAAATTCGTATTGTAATACTTGACATTTCATATAATATAATTTATGTAGTTGAAATTATTTATAGTTGCACTTGATATTATTTAGTATTGTAATTAATGTATGTAACTTTGTGTTTTCATATTAGATTAACATGCACATTGCATGACATTTTTTAAATTTAGTCACAAAATAATACTAATTAAATTATATTGATTAATAATGAACACATAAAATTAATCTAAAAATACTAAATTAGTAGTTTATATTGATTAATGACAAACACAAATAAAATGAATATACAACTAAACTAGTAATTTATAATGATTATTAATGAAAGTAAATGAAATGAATATAAACTACTAAATTAGTCGTTTATATAATGAATATGAAACTACCAAAAAATATAAATGACTACTACAAATGATAAATTTGTGATTACAAATGGTGACTAAATTTTGGATATATACGACTATTAGTAGCTAATTTACAATATCTTATAACACGACCAAAATTTAGTCATATTTCTCTGGTAATTAATTGGTTTCAAATGATGACTAAAATTTGCATATATATGACTATTAGTAGTTAATTTACTGTATCTTATAACACGACCAACATTTTGGTCATATTTTTTTGGTCATTAATTGGTTTTCTCAGGTGATCATATAGTAATATATTTTGTTGTATATTTGGTCATTAATTATGGCAATTAATGACTAAATAAATGACCAAATTAATGACTAAATATACTACTAGACGATATAATTGAGACAACCAATTAATAACTAAGCTAAAAACGACTAAAAGTTGGTCACGTTATAAGATACTGTAAATTATCTACTATTGGTCACCGACTAAAAAATGGTCATTTATATGTAAAATTTAGTCATTTTTTGGTAACTAATTAGTCATTTTGTACTAGTGAAAAAGTGAAACCTATACTACAATTCGACTATGTGACCATCCTCATATCTCAAGTTACACAAGAAAACGGGTTCCAAAATATGACTCACATTCAAAACCAAACTTACGACCCACAACTTAAATGTGAACTCTCCTAAACCCTGGGCACACAACTTACATTGTGACCCTGAAGTGTGACCTCCTCTACTCTTTAAAATGTGACCTTCCCACTTCATTGTTGCATTTCAATCTCTTACTGTGGTAAACTATTCCAGGGAGAATATATGGAAAGCATTTGGAACAAAGTAAGATAGAGTTTAGAGGCTAGGTGATAAGACATAATCGTATCAACTATCTCATTCTATTGCATAATATTATACTCTTTTTCACCGAATAAAACAAGTGGTGTATTAAGAGTGTTTTGTAATGTTAATACTATCAAATATAAGGAGGATGGTGCAAAGCAACTGATTAGTAATGGGGAGATGAATTCCTAAGATTGTTTTATTTAATCAAACCAAAAGCATCTAAGGGTAAAATTTGCACATAGATCCAGAGGAAATATTGAGTATGAATGGGATACATACAAGTGACTATGGAAGACTAAGCCATCTTAAAGTTGATATCTCATGGCTATAATTTATTATTTATTATTATTTGTGATATCTGTTCTTTGTTATATTAGAGTGTATTTGGTTTTTTGTTTAATCAATGGTTATGTGCACTTGTAGGAATTTTATTTTGTGGAATGGATCCTCTTTATAATATCTAGATGCACGATCTTAGGAAATAATGGCATCAAGGGCATGGCAAAAGCATCATAATTTTCTTAAAGCACTATGCCTTTTACAAAGGACATATTGAAACTCGTTTAATATACTCCAATCAAATTGCAAGTGGAAGAGGAGGAACGTGAGTGTTAACCTAGGTGAAGGAGGCTATGGTTTCTCACATAGGCTATGTAACAAGGGTTTCAACAAACAAATGAATTGGCTCCGTTTAGCTTTCTAGGGAACTATTTTAACCTTAATGGAAGGTGTGGTAGTAGGAAAATAGACACTTAACATAAGAAATGAACATATTCACCTTGTTCATTGGCCTATGAAACTCTCCATATCATTTCAACAACATTGAAAATAAGTATTCTAGTTTCCATGAACCCTTTGCATCCTCCTCATAAATTCTATTCTATCAATATGAAAGTGTTTCTTATCATAACGTCAAAAACTATACATTTGTGATTTGAGAATGTAATAGTCATTAGACATGATAATTTTGTCAAGAATACCAAGGGTCATGAGGGTATGCGAAATTTCACAATAGGTGAAAATCACCTCACTTCTATAAGTATTCCCTCATGCCTCATTTTGGGGGACTTTAGCACTTGAGCTAGTACTAGCATTAAATAGTTGATTTGTGCTTAAGGAGATAGGGGCACTCAACTCTGGGAAACTAATAGGGTGAGTTGTGGTCAGGGTAGGGTTTTGATTTAGATGATGGTATGAGAAGCCCATGTTCCACTACTAGGATTGATGATTTGTAGGACTTGTATTTGTAGCAACATTAATAACAAGTTATTTGCTTTTAGTATGGATTTTGGTTCATATTTATGATGGTTGTGTTGTATTTCTTGTATTTCCATCATGTTTGTATATGTGATTTCATGTGGGAATACGTTAATGAGATTTTTATTAGCTTATGGATTTCATGTCTACTTTGAATTTGTGCTTACTTATTCCACACCATATCAATCACTTATTGCAAACTATTTTACAATTAACCTCTAACATGTTCCTATTCATGAAATGGTTTTAGATAAACGATGCTTCCTATGGCATGATTATTCTTCTTCTTCTTGTTATGTATCTCATTTTTTAGTTTGTCAATCTTGGGTTGACCTTGTTCTCATTATACAGGAATTTCATTATTTTCCTCTCTCTAACATATCCTCATTTGATATCAAGGATAAAAATCAACATCATGGCAGTCAAAACTATCTATTGGATGGGTCTCCTATCCCAAATAGTGTGAGGTCTAATTGAGACTTCACACCAGTGAGACCTTATAGCTATTGATGCCATATTCCATCCCATCAAAATATTTTTGGCGATAGAAGGAGGGCTAGATGAAAATTTGAGCCCACGAAGAATTTATTTTTATACCATATCTTTAAATGGCTTTGTCCCAAATTTTTATTCTATTTTTTTCTAAATTTTTCAATATTTTAGTCCCTAGGATTTAGTTCATCACTTGTCACAGAATAAGTTCGATGGTGAGGGTGGAATGTTTGTGTTTGAACACACACGATTTTCTTTAGTTTTGTGTTTCTAGTGAAGAACATTGTGAATATGTTTCTTGTGAATTTTTCACCCTTACACTTGGAGGTTGTGTCAAGCAATGGTGCCACATGTTACTAGCCACTTCTATCAATTCATTCAAGCAACTCATCAACAAGCTTCGACAAGCATTTGATAGATACAATCATTAATATGAGTTTAAAATGATAAATCATCTTAGAATGTAACCCGAAGAATCATTAGGGTATTTATTCGTATTTCTTATGAATTTCCTGAAAGAGACATGGATTATATGTGTTTGAGTGATACATTTTGACAATTGGTTTGTGTTTCTATGCAACAATTCAAATGTGAAACGAATCTTGATTCTAATTTTCATCATGATAATATGTAAGTTGTAAATCATCCAGATCTTATCCCTAATATTATTTTTCCCATTTTTATGAGTTGAGAAAAGCCTCAAGCCTTTGGGGAGGAAATTACCGTCTGTGACATTCCACATCCTCCTGTAGCTTCATTACCTAATAAATATTTATTATTGATAATCTAGGTGATGAAGAGTGTTTGTATGGTAAGGGGCCAAGTTTTATTACTTCTGAAGCCCTCATAAATTATGTTGAAATTAGATAACCTTGAAATCAAATTGATAAAACATGTCTCCATGTTGATAAGGTTCAACTTGAGCCCACTAAGCATATTCCCGAATCACCTCATATTATGCTCCCTCTTCACCTGCTTGCAATGACCTATGACCTCTCTCAAATGGTACTCATTTTTCAATCAGTTTCACAGAGCATAATATAGGGGTAAACATTTTGATGCTAAATCAAGATCTCAAATCAAATTTTCTTGAAAACAATGCCTCTTCAAGGGATCCTTTACATTCCCCTTCATCCATGACTCTAGCACAAAGATCTGTACTAGATGATAGAAGATCCTCAATTCATTCACTGAAGCCTAATATACATGTTGATTCATTTCTTTCTCAAGTTGAAACTAATGTGCATGATTCTAGTCTCAAATCAGATTTGGGTGGAATTTATATCTATTCACCTGATTTGTTTCATATTTTGTACCCTAATTTATTTCATAAGTCTGTTACATCAGCGATGTATTCACACTCTTCAAATATTCATCCTGTTAGTTCTTATTGAAATTAGGCGCATAATGATGTCTCACAATCAAAGGATGAAAATATTGAATCCCTTGCCCAAGATATTTTCAATCTACAATCTTTAACAACCGAACATGAATATTCTACATTTCAAGAAATTCAAGATGGTCCTCTAGTTATTTCATCTTCATTATTAGTCCTTGAAGATATTTGTGTGTTAGATTCTCAATCTGATCAAATTAGTGGCTTCAATGATCATTATCCTATTTACAACATATACACTGGAACCTATGATGATAGTTTTTCACACACCTATTGATCTTTCTAAACCACCAAAATTTAATTATCAACCTTCTGAAAGTTCAAGGACTCATAAAGAAGTTGAGACACTTCAACTTCCACTAAGGGTTATGTCAAGTTCTCATGATCTTGATGAGATCATTGAACCATGATTAGGGTTTTCATGTAGGACTCCCCTCTCAACATCATCTTTCTTAGTGAAAGCTCATTTTTGAACGATTCTGATATGCATCATTGCTTGTGCTCTGATTTGTTTAATAAAGAGAGTACGCCCACCATTTTTTTAAACATTTCTGATTCTCACTTAGTTGATGTAGATTGTGATTAGGTACAAGGTTGTATTTTCTTAAATTCGTCTTTATGTGAGGGAAAAAATCAATTGATTCCTCTCTTTCATGAGATTCATCATGTTGATTCATCTCCATTTTGGAAAATATGAAGCATCTGATCTTTTAAAGAACTAGTTATTCAATACCAGAACATTTGGGAAAACTAGCGATATATTCACTAGTGATATTATTATCACATTTAATGATAACCATATCTATTCATTTTTTGATTTTACGAAACCACCCATATTCCATGATCTATTATTTGAAGGTTCAAAAGTTTTTCAAGACGATGAGGCACTCTGGCTCTTGTCGATGGTTATGTCAGGACCTCAGGTCCTTGATAAGATCCATGAACAAGCTTATATTAGGGTTACCAAAATTAAGGTTTTTAATGAATTCTTATTCTAGAAATAATTTAGGTTTTTCAAGCGATTTAATTTAAATTTCATGATAGGGTTGATGATTGGATTAAAGAATATTATATGGAAAATTCCTCTGCAAGAAGATGGCATCTTATCTCTCTTATGTTGGATTTAGGGTTAGTGTTGTGGTGGATCCAACACACGGGTGTACGAAATCACACGAGTTTAGAGAGTGTGGTCTACCCTCTAAACTATAGGTAACAGGTAGTATCTGGGGGGAGCTCAGAAGTATAAAACTTAAATGAAGTAATACACTAAAGTATGCTCTGTTGAAAAACTAAAACTAAAAACACAAAAGAAGCTATATAGAGAGTTCTAAACAGTAACAAGGTAAACAACGACTCGATGGCCTTCTTCTTATTGAATACTTGGAATGAAAACAAATCTTACCCACTTGCCAAAGGGCCTAGGCAGTGGCTCTAGGACCTGATGCAAGGATGTTTGTCCTTCAAGTATTGCGCAGCCACGAAAAATTCATCTCTCTCTCTCTTGTAATGGACTAGGATTAAGATTGATACAGGTGGCCAGCAATGAGTCCTCTTCTTATTCCTTGTGTCCCTGATACATGGGTATTCTTGAAACTTTGGCAGGCATATTAAGTGATCACCACATTGTTCCCTTCTCTTGTAGTTTCTATAAGGTGAGCATTCAAACTCTTCCCTCACTTGGTACATGATGGATGGTGACGGGAAGAGCATGATTCCATTGTGTGCCTGAAATATTGCTTTGTGTGCCACATTGCTTAAAGAATACTTCGTGCCTGTCATAGGCGACTTTAACATAAGGAGAAACTGTCCTTTGCTTGCTTGTGGTCTCGGAAAGAGACTTTTTTCTACTTCCAGGAATGCACGCTTATCGTGCTCCAGTGTGTGTAGAAGGAGATCTTTTCGAAGGAAAAAGCATGCATTTGAGAATTTATGACTAGTTCAAATTTGATGTTCTCAAAACCTTAGAGATTTTAAATACTTTTTGATTCCATAATGTATCCCTGTCCTGTAAATCCTTAGGCTCGACATTAACTGATGTCGTTTTCTGCTGTACGATTTTCCAGTGTTAACAAATGCCCCCTAATGTGTGAGGTCTAGGAAGAACTATATAGCCGAAATGCATTATAGTTTCTTTTCTGTATCGTACGCAGAGAGAGAGAGAGAGAGAGAGAGAGAGAGAGAGAGAGAGAGAGAGAGCGAGGCCTGCATGTAGAATAGACAACACCTTGCACTGTTTCTAAGATTACCATGGCTTAAGGGACCCCCTGTAAGCAGACAAAATATACAACATATTTGAAAAATTTCAACGAGGCGGGCATGTCCCATGCTCATGATGCTATGGCTAATTAAACAAAATTGACAGATACATGTGCTATCTGTGCCACTACTATGGTAGTGATGTTGGTGGTTGTTGACGACGACTACTGACGCCCTCAGGGGTGTTTTTTCTTTAACGATGGGTGGAATGTGTTACCCTTATGCATAACTTTGGTATGGCATATTACTGTGCTATGTACACATATGTACTGGCTGGGACCTTCCCGTGTAAGCATTGTTGTCAGAGATGCTTATAAAGGCATGGGTCTTTGATGAATCTTGAACAAAGTGCAATGGTTGTGAGGTACAATACCATCATGACATGAAAGCTTTTGCTTTAGTCGAATGTCAGGAGGATTGATGACATCTATGGACAATGATGTCTCCCATAGTGCCACCTGAGGATACCCCTTTGCATGGGGAGGGTTAATCCAAGGTACCACTTCCTTTTTGGAAAATAGGTGTTGATGTCAACAAAAAAGAAGCCTTAACCGAACCATAATGGGTTTAACATAGGCATGTTGGTGAGCAGTAGCTGAAAATGGATGATGGGGATTCAGTGGCCCAAGGTCGAAGTATATTTAAGCAGCTTGGCGACAGTCATAGGTATTTCTGAAGGGAAAAGTCACTGGAGTCGGTAGGAATTCCAGGGCAGGTATGAACTGGCTATGATTGTCGTAATGGTGCGTGCACGGGGGTTATGGAATACTTCGACCAAGGGAGATGGGGGACTGCTGCCATGGGAGGAAGAGTGCAATATGAGGGCGAAGAGGTGAAGGGCATTGCTTGTGATCTTTGTACACTTACCAAAAGAATAAAGTAATGGGGTTTGGTTTGTACAAAACACAGAGACGGGTACCCCAAAACATGAAAGAGGGCCGCTCACTTGATGGTGTGAGGACGATGTTTTGCTTGGGGTAGGGATCCCATTGGTTGGTCTCATGTGTGGGGTTGATGAAGCGAAAGATGTCGCAGATGGGTCTAATGTTGGTGGAGGTATGGTGGGCCAAATGCAGTGCGTGGAGGTGCGATTTCATTCTGCTTGTACAACCCGATCGTCCGGGAAGGGGGTTAGTTAAAATGGTGAACTTACCTTATGCATGGTATATGGATAGGCATGAGGTGCTTCCTGGACTGACAATGGTATGACCATGGAATCACTTGTGGGGTGATGTATGGTCTACTTGAGATGGTGATCGCCATGGAGGGGAGGCTCTACCGACCATCGCGAACGTTTATCATATGCAGGGTGAGGTGATGATAAACGTGGTCGGTATGAGGACCTTATGGTTTATTTCTGATGGAGAAATGATGTCAAGATATGCAAAGTTTTCTGGGACTCTATCATGCTGAGGGTAGAATGATACCTGCTTTGGAACGTTTAGTGGTCGGTGTTGTGAATGGTTTGTGGGTTCTTCCTGCAAAAAAAAACTACCTCAAGTGAAAGCATTTTCTTTTCATCCAATATTATTGAAAAACATAAATTTTGGAAAGGAAGAGGGGAGGGTGCATACCTGCCGGCGCTGAAAAAAATTGTTTTTTCAGGAGTGCAAATGTGTGGCATCGCCTCTGTTTGTTGAGAGCTGTTACTTGGCTCCTAGCTTTGATTTCAGTTGTGGTTTCCCCTGGAATGAGATCATGGGGGAGGGCGTTGCCGGTTAGTGCCCCCCGTCTAGCATCTCCCCGAATACGGATCACTGCTGCCTAGGTGACCTTGGGCCAAAGACTCAATCAAACCATCTACAGTAATCAATGCGCCTGAATCTCAAGAAGATGAGGCAACCATGTTTCCTTTTCCCTGGTTGGTATATGGTGGCTTGGGTGGAGGAGGGACAAATGGTTGTCGATCTGGTGACCTTCATTCCTCCTGTAGGTACCGGATGGTACGCAGTTCATTTCCAGATGCCTGGATGGAGGGATCCTTTTGATAGGGTCACTCGACCACACGTAAGGCGTCCCTATATCGCGGTACCTCTGGAAAATGGTGGGTATAATTCCCATAGGTGTCAAAGAGGGCACATGCGTGATTGGTACACAACGGTTTGCCTGTACTTTTGGTGGCGAGTTCCTTTTTATGGGAATGTCGTTTTGAGGTGCCTGCCTCGGAGCCGAGGAGTGGTTTTAATTCGTCCAACTCCAGGAATATGTAAGTAGGGTGTCCTGTGACATCACATATAGTGCAGGCTGATGACTCCCTCTGTATGGTGGGGGTCACCACTTTCTTTCCTTTCTTGGCGATTTTCTTTATCGTGGTTGCCGGTTTCGCAGTGGGGATTTCCCTTGCGGGGGAGGTTTCGGCTGCTACTTGGGTAGGTTGGGGCTCCTCGGGACCGGGGGGCTGTAACCCAAACACAGTAACGTTGGTATCTAGCGTTCTTGGAGGGGGAACGAGATACCACACTAGGAATGGCAACGATATGTTGGGTAGTACCAGTGTCGCCAAGACCTGCTGGGAGGTGAAGCCAGGAGGTGGGTACATGAAAGGAGTTTGGGAGGCGGCATAGAATATAAAGGTTGCAGTAGCTGATGCCTCGGTGTCGTTACTGCTTGAGTGCGTGTCCTAACTAACCTCGGTGCTTAATGTGGACATCATGTACACCAGGGCCCCTATGGCATCAAGTGATACTTCAGGGATAATAGAAGGATCTCTTAGGAATGAGCCTAGGATGGACGACGGTTTGAATTGGCCAGGGCCATATTCTTGATACCGTACAAGACCATCAGTGGCTATGTATACATAGGGTAGAACCATATTTGTGTTGGTCAAATGACGCTTTTTAGTGTGTGTCAGCTAGTCTACTATAATGATTCGATTCTCGTGGGGGAACATCATGATACAAAAAACGGAGGATGCTATGCCAGTCATGGCGTACATGTAACTCCACCCAAGGAGTATATTGTAATCCAAGTGAGCATCCAAGACTTCGATGTCTATGTGGACCGTTTTCTCGGCTAAGCAGACCGGTACATTTTGGAAGAGACAGACGAGGGTCGAGGGCCGACCGTCGTATGCTCTGTGTGATGACGGAAGGTTTGAGTTCTGTGGCTCCTAACTTTTTCCATACATTCTTTGACATGATGCACGTGGATGCACCCTCGTCAATGACACATTGGTGAATAGTGATATTCTGTACCGATATTGGTATCTGGAAGGCGACCATGGAGGGAAGCCTAGGGGTGGCTTTGTCTAAATCAAAAGACATCATGCGCGTGTCGGCAGGGTCGACGGTGCCTAAGGTGGACAGTAGGGCTTTTCGCTGCTTCGGGCATGACTGCAATACCTCCAAAGCGGAAATAACAGCAGGTGACTGAGCTAAATCGTCTACGATGCTGTAATTGTGGGCTGATTTAGAGTAGCTACCTGCTCGCCTATTAGGCCCTTTAACCATTTTTGGCAATGGTTCCAAAGGAATCTTTGGAATGGTCAAAGGTGCAGTCGGTGCGCTCGTACGATCCCCTGACATACCAGTGTCTGGTGGGGTGTCGTAGTTGCAATTCCGGGTTTGGAAAAACATTTCTTCCCCAGCCATGTAAATTTCTTGGTTGTTTTTCTTGGAATCGTTGGGGTTTCGCTGCTGGGTGCTTACCGTTCCTTGATGAGGGAAGGGTTCTTGCATAACTGTAGTTGTCTGGGAAGATCCTCCTTGTCCTCGGTTACTCTTAAGCTTTTTAAGCTCGGGGAGTTTGGGACAGTGGTGAGTATAGTGCCCGTACTCACCACTTATCGAACAAGAATGGTTTGTTCGTAGAGGTGGCCGCTTGCCTTGCTTTTGGGCATTGCTCGGCTCTTGATTCTGGTTCCGGTTGGAGTTATTTCCAGTTCGGGGTCGCGGTGGGCGCTGTTGGTTGCTGCCCCCTGTCCAGGTTCCCTTTGAGTTTATTTTTTACCTTTATTTTGACCATGTTAGGAGGGTAATTTTCCTGATCATACTGGTGTGGTTGATTTTGGGATGACTGCACAAAGTTCACCTGTGCATTGTTTTGTGTTGGTGGGTTGTGTGCTTGGGACTGAGCATGCTGCTGTCCCATGTTTGCACCTGGCCGTTGGGGGGGAGTTCTTCCATCATTTTTTCATCCTGTGTACTAGGTCCCCTCAGCCAGAGGGTAAGTTCCTCCTTGGTGATACGCTGGCACCCTATTAGTCAAATTTTGCTGCTGCATATGATGAATTTGGAATTTGGGTTGAGACATGTTCTGGGTAGACCCATGTGTGTAACCGGGATTCTAACTGCTACTGCCTAGGTACCCTTGGGTCATTGACCCAATAAGTCTGTTTGTAGAGTTCGACGCGCCTGGAAATTCTTGATAAGATCGCAGGCGCGGGGCGTTAGGTAGGATATTGTATATGTATCCTTATTGCGTATAGATCAATTCAAGCTATTGGGCTTTAAATATTGCGTCCTCTTTGGATGTGGGGTTTCGTTGCACCACATCCTTTGAAATCTCCGCCGTCAGAGTTTTCAAGAATAAACCTAAAAGGAATCGGTCGTCGAGTTGAGCTTTGCATAAGCTACGATGTCGTCTCCACTCATGGAGGTGTTCAGAAATGTGGGTAGAGGGAGATTGTTTGAAATGAGTAAGTAACTCCATTCCCGAATCGTGGTGAATGGGTAACTGAAAGTATGTGAGGAACGTAGTAGCGAGGGCACTAAAGGTTATATGTGAAGCAGGGGGTTGCTCGACGTACCCTTTCGCAGCCACTCCTGTGAGAGTGCGTTGAAATAGCCTCAATCGAATAATATCTTCAATGACGCTATTCGATGAGCACCATAGGTGAAAGGTCATTATATGATTCCCTGGGTCTTCCGCTTTCTTGCCCTCAAACTTTGGTATGTATGAAGGGAGCTTCATGGGCATGGGAGGCCAATTGGGGTCGTGTGCGATGGGGTCATTGGTGAGCTTGGTTAAATTCGGTAGATTTAACGCCACTAAGAAGGGTGACTGAGAGGTTGACGCCATGGAAACGTGTGAAGACACGAAGTTCTGGTTAGAATGAGGGTTAGTCTGTGACGTACTCGGTTGTGAATTCAGTTGGCTTCCCTTATGGGATGCACTCTTCTGCCCCCTAGGGGACGAGGGGGAAGTGATGTGCAGTGTGGTGTTGGGAGACCGACTAGGGTTCCCAACTAAGGTTTCTCCAAGAAAGGAGGAACCAACCATTGTGGCAACGTTCTGTCTTTGATGCCTAAACGACGAAAGACCTGGAACCCCTCCCGATAATGGGGGGAGGTCCAAAAGACGCCTGGACCGACGAGGTTCCATTGGAATCGATTGAGGGTTGTCCAGGTTAGGTTTTGGAATTTTTTTTTGAGGGGATTGAGTCTGTGATCACGACAATTTTATGGCCACATACATAAGACAAAGCAAAAATGAAATAAATTTTCCTTTAACTTAATCTATGTGAGCAATCAAGCAAAAAATGGTTTTTTTTGTTTGCGCGTGATACTCAAAAAATCATAGAAGACCTAATAACGTCCTCACACTCTCAAAAGTCACTGGTCCTTGAGAAGATTTCTTGCGAGTGCTGGCACAACGTCCCAAAAGAATTGGTGACGCCCCTAGTCAGCCGAAGAGAATCAACTAAGGTAAGGGTAGAGGGTCTGGCGCTTGCCTGCACCGTCACCTATAGGGTAAAGGATGCCCTAGTTTTGGCCACTAAGAACCACCATCCCATGTGAGTGTTTGAGTCTTGGGCTTCTTGGTAGTCAGCTAACAGTACCGAGTATCAGCTAGGTCAGGTAGCCCCAACTGATACTACATGCAATACGCTTAACTTTGAATCAGGTCTCTGTCGCACTCGGGTTTTATTTTCTGTGTGCTGATAGGTGGATTTTAAGCTCCCTAAAAATGGAACTTCTATGTTTCAAATGTGAAACGTGATCAAGGCGGCTTATTGGATGCCTACCCCCTTGATCCTAACTTAAACTATAACTTCTCTTGTGGCCCCTGTGGGGAGAGTTTACTGAGTTGGTTTAAGTTATTTTTAGGTGGCTTTCTTTTCTTAGTGGGTGAATGTGTGTGAGCATATGGTGAAAAATCTTATAATTTGAACATATGGATATCAGTGATCCTTTACAAAAGTCCCCTAGTTAAACTATGTGACGTTGTTCCTTGCTCAAATAAAAATCATTTGCGGATAATGGGCCGCTTCCAAAACCTCCCAATTAGTCTATGTGAGTGACTAAAGGAAGATGGAGAATAAAAAATATAGAGTGTTCATATGATTTTCTAGGGTCACCCAATGGCGCAAAGACAACAGAGATTACTTGCTCTAACTTGCGATTCAATCCTAGTCCCGCAATTTCCTAAATGAAGAAATTGAAATTTAAACTAAACAATTTCTACACTAGCTTATGCATGTGTGGTCATGAGCCTCTTACTTGGACTAGTTAAACTAAGTGTGCATACCAGAATTTGCAAAAAACATAATTTTTTCGGAAAGCAATGGTTAATTCTCCCCCTACTTAAACTATGTGAACACTTTATGCAAAAGACCAACTTAAATGAAAACTAACTAAATGCCTACAAAAAGCAGCAAAAATTAGTTCTCAGAAGCTGTGGGGTATCAACACAGGTGTTGGAAAATACATTAGGGGCTTCCCAACACTCTTACAAGCAGAAAAAATGCAGAAGATAGGGGGAAAAACTCTCTCTGCAAATTGCGCGCAAAAACCTCTGACAGGTGTGCTTTCCTGTGCGCAGGTCATCTCTGAACGCGCGCCCTGCGCGTCTATGTCAAAAAATAGCGCGCAAAATTCCTGAAAGTAAAAAAAAATTAGGAGCTGCCTTCTTCAGTACGTCACCTCAGTGAGTCTAGGGATTGCAAGATGGGTCAAAGGATTTTCAGCTCCACTCCAGCATAGACTAAGGGTCTCCTGCAAAAGATGGCACAACCACATAAACTTGAAACACATCAGTGGAGTCGCCAATCCTGTTGTGGTGGATTCGACACATGGGTGTAAGAAATCGCACAAGTTTAGAAAGCGTGGTCTACCCTCTAAACTATAGGTAACAGGCCGTATCTGGGGGGAGCTCAGAAGTATAAAACTTAAATGAAGTAATATACTAAAGTATGCCCTGTTAATAAACTAAAACTAAAAACACAAAATAAGCTATATAGAGAGTTCCAAACAGTAACAAGGTAAACAACGGCTTGATGGCCTTCTTCTTATTGAATGCTTGGAATGAAAACAAATCTTACCCACTTTCCAAAGGGCCTAGGCAATGGCTCTAGGACTCGATGCAAGGATGTTTTCCCTTCAAGTTCTGCCTTCTGATGCAATTCAACTTTCTCTCTCTGCTGCAATGGACTAAGATTGTTGGGTGGCCAACAATCGAGTCCTATTCTTCAGCTCCTTGGGTCACACAAACAGCTGGTGTTGCTTGGGAAACTTTGGCAGCATAACCTTGTGATCACACATTGTTCATCTCTTTGTGGGTTTATATAGGTGAGCTTTCAAACCTCCTTCCCTCCCTTTGTACATGATGGATGGTGACCCAAGGGAGGAGCATGATTCCATTGTGTGCTGAAATATGCTTTTGTGTGCTCACACAATGCCTAAGGGGGCACTGGTGCTGTCCTTAGGCGGATTTCACATAAGGAGAAACTGTCCTTTACTTGCTTGTGGTCCCAGAAAGAGACCTTTTTTTCTACTTCGAGGAATGCACACTTATTGGGCTCCAGTGCGCGCAAAAGGCACTCTTTTTGAAGGAAAAAGTGCGCATTTGAGCATTTATGATTAGTTCAAATTTGATGTTATCAAAAACTTAGAGATTTTAAATACTTTTTGATTCCATAATGTATCCCTATCCTGTAAATCCTTAGGCTCGACATTAGCTGATGTCGTTTTCTGCTGTACGATTTTCCAGTGTTAACAGTTAGGAACTAATGAATGCATGTTATGGAGAGATGCTCAGGTTTACTGAGTTTATCATTTTTATTATCATGATGGAATTGCGACTTTTTTATAACACTCTTTTCTAGCATGCTTTCCTACCAATGAGCATGACCTTCTTGCTCTTATGCGTGTTTTATAGGAAATCACATTTATTTTTGCACAATTCTGTATACTATTTCTAATCGTTGATATCATTATTTTTGTAGGTTGGGAAATGCTATAGTGGCTACATTGGAAGTTTGATTTCACATGATTGAAATCCTCTATGGTTAAAATTAGGGTTTTAGATTTATATTAGTTAGGGTTTCAGTTTTTACTTCTTAGCTTGATAATTAGGGTTTTAGTTTTAATTTTATTAGGGTTTTCCTGTTTGGGTTTATCCTAGTAAGGGTTTAGTTATGATTGCAGGTAGTTTAATTATTTGCATTAGCATTACATGACTCAATTGAAGTTATTTTATTTTTATTGCATTAATTTGCATTAGATTTCATTGTTTTCCTATGTTGCATACAATTTTGTCTATTGCATTACATCATGCATTCATCACATACATTGTAATTTCATTTGATCTCTATGTTTCATCACACTATGTCATGAGAATTCACAATAATTTATACTTGCAAACGTTGCATGCCACGATGAGCTTTCTTGTCCCTCTTTGAACTTGCTGAAACCCTAGAATAGCTTCTCTATTCACTTTACCCTAGTGTTTAAACCCCATCTCTAATGGTTGTGTGTGGCTATGATGGTTGTTCTAAGAGGCTGTCTCTCATAGAACCAGTTATCAAAACTGTGTCTCGAACATACTTCCTATGAGCCTAACTCATTACCAAGGAAAATATTAATAGATGTCATTAGGAACATTATTTAGTTCATGTAACCTATTTCTACAACCTAAATATTGTATCCAGCATGGTCCTAATTGTTTCATGGTTTATTTTCAATACCCACTTTTCAATTGGAGATGAGATATGGAAGCATGGTATGAGGGAAAACCTAAGTCAAAAAATATTTTAGTTTCTATCAAACAAGAAAAAATTTCTCTCGTCCATAAAATAAGTCGAGATCCCTTATCCACCCTTGCATAATAAAATACCTAATAAATGATGTCGATGTGCATGCAAAAGAAAATAAATTAAATAAAGGGTAAAGGATTAAGAAAGGATTCCTGAGCAAAGAGGTGATTCAAATTTTTTTTCCAGGCTACTAAACATGTTTGCTACAATAAAGCAACATTTGTGATTTCTTGAAGTGACTCTGTCGGGGTATTGAATAGGCCTGATAGTAGCGGAGCAACACCATAAAATCACTTTAAATTTTTGAATACAATAATATCTAAACATATCCTCTACATCATCGTCAAAAACTTGCATGAGTGAGCTCTTGTTTTAACCGATAGGACCTAGATAAGAGGCAGAAGAAGGATATATTCGTAAAATGTCAAGTAACTCAAGGAGTACCTACAATATCAATTCAATAAATACTTACAACATGAGACTCAATCTGTTGTAGGGATGTAGGAAAAGATGTTGGATTCTACCAATGGTTCACCAATTGTTGTATCCACTACAACAATACCCAAAAAAATTTCACCTACTACAAAATTTGGGTCCCCCCCTTGCCTGTATAAGGCTATACGCTACCATAAACACTAATGATGCACCTATATTCATAATGCATATTACATATTCTCCTTGTTTTATCGTCAATATTGATTTCATTAATGCATTAGGATTTAAGGGATTGTTGATCTAATAATGCATGCACCTTCAAGATTTATCTCTCATAATATGCTTGTAAAGTGATAAAAGTAATTTGTGATAATGTTTGAAGACTTTGTTATGGAATCTCATCCTATTGATTGTATTAGGGTTATGAAGCTACCACCTATCCCATTGTACCCCCGAAACCCTAGATTTCATGTTGAGTGCCTTAGTCTGTTGCACCTTAGCTTGTAATTTTTAAAATTCATTTTCAAAAATTCTTAAGGATACTTGCATTACAAATGCATAATCGATTTGGGGATCACACAATATATCAAAGTAACCTCCAATTAATGAGTCGATTAAGATACCTAAATTTTGATGTGGCTCCCAAATTTATGAATGTCTTCTTCAACCATTGCATTTTATTGTTTTTCAATATCTTGATTTTGATGCTATTACATATACATTCCTTAAGTAAATTATCTTTATTATTTATTTTTTCCCCATGATACCAATTGAAAAGGTATCATAATTGTAAATTAACTTAATAAAGTTGTTTCATTCTCTTTTTACAAAGACAAATGAAGTTGACATGGATACACACCATCAATGCAACATTTACATTAAATACTTCCCTGCGGTGACAACACATGAGATTCATGTAATTTCCCCCAAGGGATGATATAATTTCATGGAAAATAGAAGCCTAAAGAAGGGATAAATTTTTTAATATACAACATTCAATGTGTTGCTATGATGGTGATTGGAGTGCAATGACAAGAGGTTTGTCAAAATAATATATAATAAGACTAGAGCATTGAAAAAATATTCACCATTCATTGGGAGGGGAAATAAAGCATGCGTTTAATGGATAATACTATAACAACCCTAGTAAAAACACATGTAAAAATATGTAAGACCAGAGTGATGGGACACGTATTCCAAGTTGAATGGTGGGAAAAAAATCCTAGTAGGTGTTCACTTCGGTTTATTATGGCGAAGGAAATTGGAAAAGACAAAGGCAAAGGATTTGGAAAGGCATGTGGCATTAATTGGCATTTTATTTATGAAAATAATGGAAATTAAGAGAAAAGGAAGGTGAAAGGTCACATGTTGCATGTAAGGAGGAAAATGAAGGAAAATAATGGAAAATGAAGAAAATAGAGGCCACATTGAAAAAAATGCTTCTGAGGATCAGTTGGTACCTTTTGTCAATGCATTCTTGGAGCTCTCTCATTATTTTCTCTATCTCTCATACTCTTAGATGCTTAGATTTTTCTTGGAGAACTATTGGAGGGTGTGGATACTTTATGATTTGGATCAAGAAGGAAAAGGAAGAGCAAGAAGGTGCGGGTTGATATCAAGATCATCAACTACAACGGGATTTGATTGCAGGTACTGAGTTGCATGTATTTTTTCCTCATTGGTTTTGCATGGATGGTGTATGCATGTGGATTTCCTAACCTTTCCATTTCTTGGACAACCATGTTATTGTGGGTTTATTTCCATTGATTGTTTTCTAGTTGGTTCTCATGAGTCATTTAGCTATTGGGTTGAGTTATTACCTGGAAGCCTTAGTTAGACAAACGATTTGGAAGCCCTGCAGACAATTGTGGGTTGAGTTAGTAGTCCTAGAAGCCTTAGTTGGAAAAATGCTCTATAATCCTTAAGTGGGTCGGGTTACTAGTCCTAGAAACACTAGTTGGACAAAAAATCTGGAAGCCCTGTAATAGTTTGGGTTGAGTTCCTAGTCCTCGAAGCCATAGTTGGAAAAAAAACTCTGGAGCCTTGGAGTAGCTTGGATAGAGACCAAACCATGATGGTTGTGGTGTTTGACCGTGAGGTGGAATCACTATTTGAGGGTTGAGGTGGTTTTGCCTTTGGAAGCCATAGATTGATTGTGATTGATGTGTTTGATTAAGTCCCATATTCATGCTTCGAATATGGCACAGGGGGTGATTGGATGAAGTGATATTTGGCTCAGCCAGTCTATGGTTGGGTGGAACATGGAAGTCCCATCTCTGGTTGGTTTTTACATTCAGTAATGAAGAGCGCATTTCTACGGTATTCGGTATGAAAATATACTAGTTTATGTATTATTTTTATTGCTATTGTATCCATTCAAATTTATGTTGTTAATATGATGGTTATAAGAATGTATTCAATCAATGATGATGTATGGATCTATTCATGTTTTTTCCTGTAAATGAACATCCCATGTATCTATGGTAAAATTGATTTTATGATATTTTATGATGTAGCGGAGCAATGCTTCTTAGCCATTATCAGATAAGAAAGAGACCCCCTTGTTTAAATTTGTTGTTTATATATTTATATGCTATGTTTGTGACATGTTTGATGAGATTCCTGTCATGGCTGGGTGGGGTTGGATGAGTTCCTAATGATTTGATTGATCCCATATTTATTTTTTAATGTTATTTACCCTCTCCTGAAGTTACAAGAAGTTATGGGCATTGACCTGGGCTGAAAATGTGGCATAAATTCGAGGACTATAGACACAAAATTGAATTTTTGGGCCTTAGCCGCTACCTTTCCAATGCTATCTTGCAGATATAAGGTATATAGATGATCCATTTACCTTAAAATACCACGGCTAAGCCTCAAAGGAACAGGGCCCTGGAAGGTTGGGTTACCTCCTATGGATGTCAATGGTGTAATGTAAGGTGTGTTTTTGGTGTTTATATTGGTTCCACTTCCTTAAGGTCATCTAGGAGGTTGAATCTCATATTAGTAGCCTCTCGTAACACTTGGCTAGTTGCTTGGGTAGATGTGGGAGGAGGGTGTTACATAGTGGTATCAGAGCATGGTTCAACTCTCGAACTGATGGTTCATGTGTGGATCATGCATATATGTTGGTTGCATATGAATTTAGTATGATTTAGGTCTATATGTACTCATTGCATCCATGTTGTGTTGGCCATGGTGGCAGTGGTGTCGACATGGAAGGGTTGAGGGTGTTGTTGTCAACATGTGTCATCATGTATGTATGGTTGGTTATGTGTTGTTCATGCTTATGTATTGGCCATGTATTCTTTCTTACATGTCACTACGTGTTGTATATGCATTTATTTATTATGCTGTGGTTACACATTAGTCATGTTTGTGTGTTGTATGTGTATGATTGCTTATGTGATGCTATGTGTTGAACATGCATTGGTTGCTCATGATTGGTTATACATGTCAAGTGGGTGCATATGGTCAAGTTTGCATTTGTTTGGTTGAGGTTGTTGTGCATAAGGTCATTGGATGAAATTAGGCCATCATAATGATATTGGTATGTTATGATGCTTATGCATTGGATGATATAGAGTATGGGATGCAAATCATCAAAGTGAAATTGCAGCATTGGACCTCAAGGCAAGAAAAGATAGTCATACAAGTTGTATGCTTGGCATGTAGGTATGTGATTCATGGATTCTTGTATGCATTAGTGTTACTTATATATATGTTTTTCATTTTAATGTTGTTAGGGTTACATACATGGTAGATGTTAGTTAATAAATTTAGTTATATGTACATGCATGGGTTTTTCATGCATGGTAGATGTTAGTTGATTAATGTAGTTATATGCATATGTGTCAGATAGTCATGAATGATAGTAACAAGTGGTTATATGCATTTCTATTGTTTTTTATGATGATATAACTTGATGATTATGTAATATATTGTTGATGAGTATCTTTACATTAACTTGCTATCTTTGTATAGTTAGCTTGATGATTAGGTTACATGTGGTGGATGAGCATGATACATAACTTGTTGTTGTTATGTGCTAGTAACTTGAAGATTAGGGTTATCACATTAATATCTTGATGTTGTATGTATCATTTTTATTTGGATTGGCCTATGTAGTTTTTTAGGGTTAAGACATTTAGGTATGATTTTACCTAATTATGATAGTGTGTTGCACTAATCTAGAATAATTGTGCATATGTGATTTCTATGCATGAATGACATCTGTTTATGAGTCTATGATGCGAACATGTTAGCTAGTTACTACTATGGATATCATGACCTTAGTTATGTTTGAGTGGATATGCTGTAAAGTTATATTTTTCTAATCTAGATTGATTGTGCATAAATTATAGCCTCCCCTGAGATACATTAAGGCCGTATGATTTTTCTTATGTTGTGTACTTGATGCTTGATTGTTTGATTATGTCATCTATCCAGTGTTGAGTGTTTGGTGTCCATTATGTTGTCTAGTTGATTTATCTAACATGGTACATTTACAGTTTGTTTTAATGTTTGACTAATCACATGATATGGGTATGTGTTTATAATATTGCATGAAGAAATGATTTGGTCTTAAGATGGTTGTACTAACACAATATGTGTTGAGATAGTTGATGTGTACATGAGTGAAAGTAGGTGATAATTGTAGAATTATGTATTATGACCGATGAATGTCAGTTTATTATTGATTATGATATGGTTTTTAGTCTTGGTAAAAGTTAAATATGTTGCATTGATGTTTGGTACATATGGATAGCATGTGTTTGGCACAAGAGGGTAAGATAACTGTAGATTTCAACCCTGTACATAAATTATCTGCAATCGAATTCTTAAAAACATAAAATGAACAATAGAGAGAGCATAAAAAATAAAATAGATATACACAAATATTTTTCCCCTAAATCCCAAATCGAGACTACCAGCTTAATTTTTCATTATGTTCATTTTAGTGTTACAACATATATATATATATATATATATATATATATATACATGTTGAAGAATTCATAACCCCAATCCATTAACCCTAGATTAGAACGTAATCGTAGTTCCCTTGAATAGATCTACATAATACCAGGGGAAGAAAACCATCATGCCCCAAAATCATGTGCAGACCCATGCAAAAAACCATAGGCGGGTCCGCCCACCTAAAATAGGGTCCAATTTTTTTTTCCCAGTGTGCTACCACATACCTCATGCAGGGGGATACCAGCCCCCCGCAAACCCCTGGATAGGGGGGTCGCCCCCCTCATGACCGTCCTGCTGTGCCTGGCACAACGAACAGGGAGAGGCTATCACCCCCCTCTGACCCCCCCGTGCATGTGAATATACGTGGAAATAATATAACACATACCCAAAATTCTCCCACTTAATGTTTTCTTTCATATAGGGTCATGGAAGAGCTTAGTATTTTGTCCAGCCTTGCAACACCCATTGTCTCTCTATACCAAGAGAAATTATGAGTGCTCATAGACTTCGTCAATGCATCTGGAACAATCTTTAAAGTGTCCACCTTTACCAATGACACCTTTTTAACCTCAACCATATCTCTCACGAAGTGATATTGAACATCAATGTTCTTTGTATTTGAATGATAGGCATGGTTCTTAGCCAAGAAAATTACACTTTTCTTATCACAGTCTATCCTTATAGCTCGTTGCACCAACCCCATACTTGAACACAATCTCTGCAGCCAAACTACTTCCTTGCTTGCATGAGTGGATGCCATGTATTCTGCCGCTCTAGTTGAAAGAGCCACTACAAACTATATTTTACTCATCCAACTGAATACACCTCCAAATAGGCTAAACACATACCCACTTGTAGATCTTCATTGGTCTATATCTCTAGCTCAGTTTGCATCAACAAAACCACGGATGTCCAAAAATCTATCCAATCCTGTTCTTCCCTGGTAGCACAAACCATAATCATTAGTGCCACACAAATATATGAAAACCCGATTCACTATTGTCCAATGCTCCTTCCCCGGTTTTGACATAAGCCTGCTCAATACTCCCACTGCATGTGCAATGTATGGTCTAGTACAGATACATCAGACTACCCATTGCACTTGCATATGGAACATAGGACATATCCTCCTCTTCTTCTTATGTCTTGGGACAATGTTCAACATATAGCTTTACCCTACAGGAATAGGAACCTTTACTGGTTTACTATCCTGCATATTGAACCTCTGCAATATTGTCTCAACATACTTCCTCTGGTTTAACCAGAGCTTCCTCTTTGCCCGATATCTCTTAATTTCCATGCCAAAAATATAATTTGCAACACCAAGATCCTTCATGTCAAATTTGGAGAACAATTGGGACTTTAAATCTTGGACAATTTCTTTGTCATTTCCAACCATGAACATATCATCCACATATAAGACCAAAAAAATAACACAATCACCAATTAATTTAAAATACACATAGTGATCCTCTTTTCTTTTGGTGAAGCCAAGTCCCTGTATATAGGTATAAAATTTCTAATACCACATCCTTGGTGATAGTTTTAACCCATACAAAGACTTTTTTAAACGGCATACTAGTTATTTCTTACCCTTCACCGCAAAGCCTTCAGGTTGCTTCATGTATATCTCCTCTTCTAGATCCCCGTGAAGAAATGTTGTCTTCACATCCATATTTTCTACCTCAAAATCAAATGCATCAACAAAAGATAAAAGTAGCCTAATAGAAGTAACCTTGGAAACATGAGAAAAATTATCACCAAAATAAATTCCTGACACCTGGGAATAACCTTTTGCTACCAAATGAGCTTTGTATTTATCCACCTTGCCTTCTACATTCATATTCTTCTTAAACACACATTTTCTCCTGATGGGCTTCCTTCCAGCTGGCAACTCCACCAGATCCCATGCTTAATTTTTGTGCAAGGATGCCATTTCATCAACCATGGCCTCCTTCCAGAGTTTTCCATCCTCTAAATCCACTGCCTCCCTAAAAGTTCTGGGATCATCATTAATGATAGTTAAAGCAAAATTTTAACAAAAAGCAGATGGACTATACCTTTCTAGCTTCCTTCTTTCCTGAACCGAGCTTCTCACAGTTGGAGTTTGTGGCTCTTCCTCTTTTGAATCACAGCTACGTTGTAGTGTCTGATTCATCCTCCTTTAGCTCATACTCTATCTTCTCAGGTTCCTTTAGTAGGAATTCATGTTTAACAACAACTTTGACCTCTCTAAACACCACATCTCGACTATACACAACCTTCCTTGTTTTTGGGTTCCAAAGCTTGTAACCTTTTAAACCATCCTTATACAAAATAAAGATGCACTTTAAAATTTATTATGCAACTTGGTCCTTTTATCCTTTGGAACATGTACATATGCATCACATCCAAATACCCTCATATATGAAAGAGAGGGTTTCTTACCATCCCATACCTCATGTGGAGTCTTATCCTCCAATGCTGATGAAGGCGATCTGTTAACCAGGTAACATGTATTCTCCCATTAGGGGAATTTTGAGGTCTAAAATGGGCCTCCTAAGGAAATTATAAAATAATAGTGGAAATAATAAAATAAGATTTGATGACATCATCAAATTTTAGAGGGAAAAATGAAAAAACTACCTTTTCAACTCGTATTTTCAACTTATCTCCCAAAAATGTTTACTCAAATTTCGAACGGGAGTACTCGTTGGATGCAAAATTTAATTCTTCATCGAATGAGTACCCATGTTGCATACTTTATATGGACCCTGCTACACGAAAAATGAGAAATACATAAAAAACGTAATTGCAATCACATCTTTTCATATATTTCTCATTTTTGCATAGCAGGGTCCATCGGAAGTATGCAACATGGGTACTCCTTGGATGAGGAATTAAATTTTGCATCCAATGAGTACTCCCACTCGAAATTTAAGTAAAAAATTTGGGAGATAAGTTGAAAATACGAGTTGAAAAAGTAGTTTTATTATTTTATTATTTTTTAATATTTTTACACTTTTACTTAAAAAATGGTGAATCATCCCCCATGGTTGACATCATCATCTTGAATCTTATTGGTTCTTATAAAGTTTATTTTGGTTGTACATTTTTCTTAGGATGCCCATTTTAGACTTCAAAAGTCCCCTAATGACTACCTCTGCCCAGAATTCATGTCCTAACCCGGTACCATTGAGCATGCTTCTTGCCTTTTCCATCAACGTTCTATTCATTCTTTATGCAACTTCATTTTTCTAAGGTGTGTATGGAGTAGTCTTCTGCCGTGCTATACCACAATTCTTACAAAGCTCTTCAAATTCCTTCTTAAAAAACTCTCCACCATTATCTGTCCTCAACACCTTTATCTTCTTCTCTGTTTGGTTTTCCACTAGAGCCTTAAATTCTTTAAATTATTCAAATAATTTGGATTTATTCTGCAAGAAATATATCCATGTATTCCTTGAGAAGTCATCTATGAATGAAACATAGTATAAAGACTTACCTAGTTATGGAACCGACACAGGTCCAAAAAAATCACTATGCAAAAGCTCTAATATCTTGTTCGCTCTCTAAGCACCAGAAGGAGAACTCACCTGATTCTGCTTCCCATATACACAATGTTCATAGAAACCAAAATCCAGAGAGAAATTAAACATAACTTCTACCATACCATTACCATGTAGTATTCAAAGGTCCTTCTCTCCAATATGTCCAAGCTTTTTATGCCATAGCTTAGTATTTTCTCTAAAGACTGCTAGGCTTTCCGTTCCACTTTCAGGAACCACATAACTGTTGCACCGATCAATAACAGTGATACCCTAAATATTGTACAGAGTTCCAATCAAAACTCCTCACATTAATACCAGTGATCCTTGAACCATCTTGTAGGTATCTTTCTTGAACACTGTTTTTCACCTACATCGTCCATCTTGCTTACAAAATCAGATTTCTGGCCAATGCAGGAATATGCAGAACACCAGTAAGTTTTCTAATCCTTCCACCTTGTAGCTTCAACTTGAATTTTCCACGTCTGATGATTATGGCCTTCCTATCATCCCATAAGAATACATCACCACCATCATACTTCTCATACTCACAGAACCACTCCCTATGGGGAGTGAAGTGAAAGGATGCACTTGAGTCAATCAACCATGCCTGGTGATCTACATGTGTATTTGAAGAAGAAGTCAAATACACATCCCCAACTTCATCTGAGGTGGTTTTTTCCTTTGGAGAAGGAGCATCATCAGATCCATTTCCTTTCTTGGGAGCTTCAAATCTGCAATACTTTTTTAAGTGCCCTTCCTTTCCACATTTCCAGCACACCTTTACAGGGTTTCTTGGAGATTTATATCTCCCTCTAGATTTAGATCTCCCACTCGAAAAATTATTTTTGTTTCTATTCTGGAACCTTCCTTATACATATATGGAATCTCCATTCTAGCTCTCCATATTTCTCCATCTCTTTTCCTTCGACAACAAGGCTGAGACAATTTCATCAAAATTCAAGGTAGTTGTATTGCTACCTATTGCAATAACCAGATTGTCCCACCAATCTGGTAGATAACACAAAAAACTGATGCACTTATCTTGATCTGATATTTTAATATCAATATATGGAAACTGAATTACCACAGTATTGAAGGCGTTCAGATGCTCTGTCACCAAGTCTCCATCCTTCATCCTCAGGTTATACAAATTTCTCCATAGGAACAATTTATTCACCAGAGACTTAGATTGGTACAAAGTCCCTAACTTGACCCACAAAGTATTCACTGTAGCTTCCCCAAATACATTCAAAAATACCAAATCTAAGATACACATCCATATTTTGCTCTCTACCTCATGATCCAACTTTTCCCAGTCTTCATATGATATTGTTGTTGGTTTGGTACCTGAATCTACCACGATCCACTGATCTTTATCCACCAACAGATCCTCCATATTGAGATTCCACAACTCAAAACTCTGACCATTAAATTTCTTGATCTCTATCTTTCCACTGCTCGCATCTTCTTTCACCACAAGAATCGATCCCATAGATCTCCCACTTAATAGGGTCTACCACAAGCCCGAGAAAAAAACCCCTCAGTAGCAAAGACGTCCCCTTGAAGCCGAAACAACTCTAATACCAAATGTAGGTTTTAACCCTGTATAGAAATTATCTACAAATGAATTCTTAAAAAAATAAAATAAACAATAGTGACAGCATACAACATAAAACAAATATACACAGAGATTTATCCCTTGGATCCCAAATCGGGACTAAACGCTTGATTTTTCATTATGTTACTTTTAGTGTTACAACACATATCTATACATGTCGAAGCATTGATAAACCCCAATCCATTAACCCTGGATTAGAACATAATCGTAGTTCCCTTGTTTGGATCTACAAAATGCCAGGGGAAGAAAACCATCATGCCCCAAAACCATGTGCAAAACCATGCAAAAAACCATAGGAGGGTCTGCCCACCTAAAATAGGGTCCAAAATGTTTTTCCCAGGGCACTTGCCCAGACCTGGTGCAGGGGGCTACCCGCCCCCTGCAAATCACTAGACAGGGGGGCTGCCGCCCCCCTCCATGACCCCCCTGCTTTGCCTAGCGCAATGAAAAGGGAGGGGTTTTCGCCCCCCCATGCCCCCCCCCACGCGTGCGACTATACATGGAAAGAATATAACACACACACAACAATAACTGGTATATTGTTATATTTATTTATATGCTGACATTTATGTGCTTATGGAAGTATGATGTAGGGGATTGCATGGAAAAAGAGACTACCATGAATTGTTGAAGAAGGATCGGGATGAGCTTTCCCTTGGACGTATTGGGAACCATGGGGATTGAGTCATGGTGTTTGTTTCTAAGTTTTGTGCTTTCAGTATTTTTGATTTGTTTGCGCTTGATTTGTAGTTTTGATTGCGTCCAGTGTATTCCCATCCCACTTTGTTGGTGTTGTATCATTATTGGTTTTTGTGGTCTTCTTCTTGATTCGTTCATGTTCTTGCGTTTTATGTATCGCGAGTCTTGGGCATTGGTTTTGGGAAAGAGGAATTTAATGGAGCTTGGGAAGAGCTTAATGAAATCCAACAAGTAATGTAAGGCACGGATGGAGCTCAGTGCATGAGTAAGCGCAACAGAAGGTAAGAATATGATAGTAAGATGGATTTGTTGAGTCCATTGTAGTAAATGGATGGTGGTTGGACAATCATAATAAAGGTAAAGTGAATGGATCTAAGATATCAAATGCGTTGGCTATGTTGGGAAATGTTGTTCTCAATATTGTAAATATCGTGCATGGATAAAGGAAGTTATCATAACTTTGACTTTATGATATATGGTAATCATGTTGTGATCATAATGATGATGATGTGTATATGTGTATATATGAATGTATGTATGTCTCTATCTGATGATATAATGATTGATTTATGTTGATGTTTACATATGTATACATGTATGTATTTATTTATGTCGTTGATTGACAGGGTTACCATGTATATTGATGGTTTATATGTATATATGTATGTATGTATGACATTGTCTGATAGGATCATGATTGTTTTATGCTAATGATTATATATATGTATGTATGTATCTATCTATGTCACTGTATGATAGGGTTTCAAGGATAATTCTTGTGGAGGAATGATTTCTTATGCAGGTGAATGGCATGAAGAGGTTCCTCGCTGTGAGGAATAAAGTGGCATAGTAGCCTTGACATATCTATGAGGTTAGTACATCATGTATATGATTTAATGTTATATGCTTGTACTATGCCTATGTTTATGTATGGACATGTAATGCCAAGGGATACATCAACGAAGTGAAAGTAGTGTGATCCGCAACATGATAGAATAAGAATGGATATTGGAAATACACTAGAATCAAGGTTGCTTGTGGGTTCAGTGTGTGGTCTATGGATGCGCAATTCTATTTTTGTTTATATGTTGTGCATGTTGAATATTCAGTGATTGTACCTAGTGTGATGTGTAATGTTGCATATGTAGTATTGTGTACATATGATGTTGTTTGCATATTGTATAAATGATGTTGCATATTCCATGCCAAGTATAGATGGTGCTATGTACATGTTGAGTATGTGGTGTTGTGTGAATATGGTGTTGTGCGCATGTTGGATATGCGGTGCTGTGTATGTATGGTGCTATGTACATGTTGAATATGAAGTGCTATGTACATATGGTGTTGTCTGTGTGATGTAAATATGGTGCTGTGTGCATTTGGTGTTATGTACATGATTGTCCACATGGTGTTGTGAGCATGTGGTATTGTGTACAGGTTGTACATGTGGTGCCATGTGCATACAATGTCGTGTACATATCGTGCATGTGGTGTTGTGTAGATGTGGTATTGTGTACACATTGTACATGTGTTGCATTGTACATTTGGCGTTGTGCAGGTGGTGCCATGTACATGTGATGTAGTGCACACGTTTTGCAGGTAGTGTGTGTACATGTTGTGCATATGGTATTGATATACATGTGGTATTGTGTGCATGTCATAAATGCTATGTTACGGGCATGCAGTGCTAGATATGTGCATGGTGTAGTCGTATTGTGATGTGTATTTGTTATGTTGCATGTATATGTATTTTTTTGTATTGTACACTGGGTGTAGGTGCATTGTGTTGTGTTTTATTATGTTTATTTGTGCACTATGTGTAGGTGTATGTGTTATGTTGTGTGCCAGATGTGGGTGTATTCATTGTGTGGTGTTATATGCCTTGTATGGATGCATGTGTGTGATGTACAATGTGCGTATATGTATGTGAGTGAAGAGAAGCAAGGGAAATGGGTGCTTGCTGGGTGTGGAAACCGATCCAGTGTGTGTATAGAAAGAGCAAAGGTAGAAGTATGGACCCATGAAGGATAAGTATCAATATTTTACTCCAGAATGATTATGCATGAGATCTATGATTTTGACTTATGATGGTTACATGTGATTTATGATTATGGTTTATGGTGATTTCATGTGATTCACTATTTTAATTTATGATGGTTGCGTTTGAGATAATTGGATGTGATATGTTTATACACGATGATTTAATCAAAAAACTAGTTTGAATTATGTGATAGGAAGTGAACATAATTGCAAGTGTACATTGTTTACGAGATACAAATAAGGTGTGATTTGTGTTTATTTAATTTTTTTTTTAAAGTCTATTGGAATTATGTGCTTGGTACAAGAATGCATGAACATGCCCGGTTGGGTGGTTGAAACTGACAGCAAGAATTAGCAACAACAACAAAAGGAATTGGAACATGCAACAATATGTTGGTGAAGCACTTCAGGAGCAGGGCCATTGTGGGACACTGTTACCCAATTGTATCCATTGATTAACATGAGCATGGTCTGACCGTTATGATGGTTTTAAGGCAGGTATATGCCTTGGTTTTTATATATTTCGATGTGAGGATGCCTTGCCAAGGGATTAACTGCATGAGATGGGGGTGCCAACGGAACTTGGAAGGTGAGTGACTACACGTAAGGGGATGACTGGATTTCCTGAGGGACTTTTTAATAGATAAGGGAAGGTCGGGGATGGATTTGCATTGGTCATTATAATTACTCGATGGGATCAAATTCACATTGGGAGTGTGTCGTGGAACAATGAGTCAGTAACTGTTCACTGAGAGGAAAAGTGGTGGAGGATGATAGCACTGGAAATTGGATTTAGCTTTAGCTCTGACAGTGGATTCTTTACTTCCTAGGAAGGAAGTGAATCTTGTTACTACTTTGAGGGTGGAGGTCCGAGCCTATGGATTGCCTTGTTGCTGATACATGCATCGTATCCTTCTATTTGTTGGTTCAAAAAATGTGTATTTGTGTATGTTATTTTAAATACTATATCGAGTAAGTTTATAAATATCCATAGATAGTGTGGCTATTTACTGGTTGAAGAAAATATAAATGAGTATATGTGGTTTTTATTGTAAATACCGTAATGAGTCGTGTTATAAAGCTCTAGCACATGGTATGGTTTTCATGATGGTTTTTCTTTTGAGGAGGTCATTCATTGTAGATACTGCAATGAGCTCTGTTATAAAGCTCCATAGGAAGTATGTTTTGTTTTTAGTAGTTTTTTGGTTTATAGGTGTCATTGAACACCGAGGATGGTGTTCCCCTAAGGGGGAGGGTTTTATAAAAACCATGGTAAAAATTCATGTAAAAATATATAATACCACAGGGATGGGACACATATTCCAATATGAATGGTGGGAAAAACATCCTAGCGGGTGTTCACTTCGGTTTATTATGGCTAAGTAAATTGGAAATGGAAAAGGAAAAGGCTTTGGAAAGGCATGCGACATTAATTAGCATTTTATTTATGAAAATAATGGAAATTAGGAGAAAAGGAAGGTGAAAGGTTATGAGTTTCATGTGAGCAGGAAAATGAAGAAAATAGAGGCCTCATTGTTAGAACCTTGTAATTTACAGTATCATAAGGTGACTGTGTACTTTCTCTTTGCAAATTTTTCATATTGTACATAGATGTCAATATTCAAAGCATTTTCCAAAGAAAGATGAAGAGAAACAAAAGAAGAAGAAAAGAAGGTATTTAAAAAGGAGAAATGCAAAGTTCATGCTATAAATATGCAACCTAAAAACTGCTTGATTGTTTCCTGTAATCAAACTGAAGAGTTCTAATTTTGCTCTAAAGGTCTGAAAAGGGTTGATTTTTGTCAAGTTTTGGACCTTATGGTATGTTTCTATCCTAAGTTCCCGACCACATTGCATATCTTCTAGCCTCGCCCCTTTGTTATTCCTATTATCCTAAGTTTCACTTTTACTCCCTCGACTCTCATACCCCGACTCCACCTCACATCACCTATCACGACCCATCCGTGTTAACCATCTATGTTTTCCCACCTCCACATCTGACGATGTTCAATGCATTTCACACCCCCCTTAGCCTTCAAACTTTAACCATGAGGGGGGTCCGAAATGAGCAGTTTCAACTCCGAGCCCTACTCCCACGTGTCAACTCATATTTATTTCGCACCCCCCTTTCACTATAACACATACCACCTTATAACCCCTTCAAAAATCAACTTCGGGTTTTATATAATGGACCGGTGTAGCCAACCATTCCCCCCCTTAAAACCTTTGCCTCTCATCACATGCCGCAAGTTTCTAAAGATAAGTGTAAAGTTCCTGATATAATCTCCAAAGTACGATATTCGACGATGGTGGGGCTAACGTAATTCCAAGTTGAAATATAAAAGATTTCAAGTTCGGGTGTATGATTTTTGTGTGCCATTTTGTGAAGAAATATGCTAAAACACAACAGAAAGACTCAGGTAGGACCCGAAAAGGGGCAAAAGGCAGAGCGAGGCTGAATGTCTCGGTAGCAAGGAAATAGACCGAGGAGGTCGAGTCGAGAAAAGGGTGTTCATGCATAACTGTTATGGTATACCAACATAAGCGGAAAAGACAGTAGAACACATCAACACCATCACCAATTAATGAAAAGTGGCCAGCACTACACCAAATTTGATTACCCAACACCATTTTTGGAAAAAAAGAGCCAGATGTTAGAGCCACCATTGACTACCTCTTCATGACCATCACAACCATCTCCAAGCTTATTGTTTGATCTTACGAAGAGCCATATAATTGTTTGGATCTGCAAAGAGTTGCCGAGAATTAATTCCGGAGGCGGTGTTTTTGTCAGCGATGTATGATCAAGCCTTGCATGGGCACACTTGTCCATTTTCTGCTAAATTGTAATTAATGAAAGGTTGCCTAGTAAGGTATGGAAACCAACTTAGTATTTAGATAAATAATGCATGCCTTAGCAGTATCAAGGGTTGGAAAATTGGACCCTGTTGAAACTTGCATTGTAAGAAGTATTGGAGCACTATAACTTTTTGAGCTGGGCATCAATAATAAGAAACCATTCACAAGATTCTTGAGCTATGCTAATGGTGATGTTTTTCCTCTGTCTTTTTATGCTGTACATCAATTTATCTGATTGCAAAACATAAAATTTAGATTTAGATTTTCTAAGAGAGCACATTAATTCTATCTATGTTTGTTAACTTAATGTTTTCCTGTGAATTTTAGTTAAAGAATTTTTAACTGCTCTTTAGCTATTACTGAATTCACTGCTTTCTTTAATCTCATATTCACACTGCCAGTAAGATCTAGTCTGCATAGTTAGCTTTCCCTGTGAATGCCCTTGAAAAGTTGATGCACAATTCAACCTTTTATGACTCCATAGCCCAATGGATTAGTTTCACAACTCTATCTTTCCAACCACACAATCAATCAAACAAACAACCCTCATAATTTCTATAACTACCCTAATATCAACACTTATAATTATCAAGTTAAATCATAAAACAGAGAGAGCCCTCTCTGAGTCTAGGAAGGCTAGGTCCTGGACTCCAAAGTGGTTTGATGTTGTCCTCAATCATTTGTTCTTTCCAGTCTTACAAATTACGGAGTGACAACACTCATGATAAAAAGGTTTCTAAGGATCAATTGGTACCTTTTGTCAGTGAATTTTTGGAGCTCTCTAATTATTCTCTCTCTCTCTCTCTCTCTCTCTCTCTCTCTCTCTGATACTCTTGGATACTTAGAGTTTTCTTGGAGCACTCTTGGAGAGTGTGGATACTAGTGATTTGGAGCAAGAAGGCAAAGGAAGAGCATACACTTATAATTATCAAGTTAAATCATAAAACTGAGAGAGCCCTCTCTAAGTCTAGGAAGGCTAGGTCATGGACTCCAAAGTGGTTTGATGTTGTCCTCTATCATTTTTTCTTGCTAATATTACAAATTACAGAGTGACAACATTCATGATAAAAAGGCTTTTAAGGATCAATTGGTACCTTTTTTCAGTGAATTTTTTGAGCTCTCTAATTATTCTATCTCTCTCTCTCATACTCTTGGATACTTAGAGTTTTCTTGGAGCACTCTTGGAGAGTGTGGATACTTGGTGATTTGGAGAAAGAAGGCAAAGGAAGAGTAGGAAAGTGCAGGTGGATATCGGGATAATCAGCTGCAATGAGATTTGATTGCAAGTATCGAGTTGCATGTATGTTTTCCTCATTGGGTTTGGCATGCATGGTGTATGCATGTGGATTTCCTAGCCTTTCTATTTCCTAGAAAACCATGGTATTGTGGGTTTATTTCCATTGATTTTTTTTTGGTTGCTTCTCATGATTCCTTTAGCTGTTGGATTGAGATATTAGTTCCTATAAACATTGGTTGGACAAATGCTCTAGAAGCTCGAAAGAAAAATGCGGGTTTAATTACTAGTACTGGAAGCCTTGGTCGGACAAATGCCTTGGAAGCCCTAGGAGGGTTGAGTTACTAGTCCTAGAAGCCCTGGTTGGATACACACTCTTGAAGCCCTATAACAGTTGGGGTTGAGTTACTAGTCCTGGAAGCCCTTGTTGGAAAAAACACTTTGGAGCCCCAGAGAAACTTGGATAGAGACCAATCCATGATGGTTGTGGTGTCCGACCATGAGGTTGGATCACTTGTTGAGGGTTGAGGTGGTTTTCCCTTTGGAAGCTCTGTATTGATTGTGATTGATGTGTTTTATTAAGGAACACATTTATGATTGGAATATGGCACAAGGGTGATTGGATGAAGTGAGACTTGGCTCAACCAATCTATGGTCGGGTGGAATGTGGAAGTCCTATCTCTAGTTGGTTTTTAATTTCAGTAATGAAGAGCTCATTTATATGGTATTAGGTATGAAAATATACTAGTTTACATATGGTTTTTATTGCTATTGTATCCATTGTATTTTTGCTGTTAATACACTGATTATAAGAATGCATTTGATCAATGATGATGTATGACTCTATTAATTTTTTTTCCTATAAATGAATATCCCATGTATGTATGGTAAAATTGATTGTATGATAGCTTATGATGTAGGGGAGCAATGCTTCTTAGCTGTTCTCAAATAAGAAAGAGACCCCCTTTTTTAAATCTAATGTTTATATCTGTAGATGCTATGTTTGTGACATATTTGACAAAATTCCTGTCATGAATGGGTGGAGTCAAATGAGTTATTGATGATGTGATTCCTCCCATATATATATTTTTAATTTTATTTACCCTCTCCTGAAGTTACAGGAAGATCTGGGTAGTGACCTAGGCTTAGGGGCTAAAAATGTGGCACAAATCCCAGATCTACAGGTGGAAAATTGACTGTTTGGGCCTTAGCCGCTACCTTGCCAAGGCTATCCCACAACTATAAGGTATATATCCACTCCCTTTCCCTTAAAATCCTGCAGATAAGCCTCAAATAGGTAAAAAATCAGTCCCCCCTCAGGGAACAAGGTTGTGGAAGGTTGGGTTACCTCCTCGGGATGTCAATGATGCAGTGTAAGGTGTGTTTTTGGTGTTTCCATCAGTTCCACTTCCTTAAGGTCATATAGGAGGTTGAATATCATATTATTAGCCACTCGTCACATGTTAACCCTGGTTAGCTGGTTACTTGGGTAGATGTGGGAAGAGGGTGTTACAAATACAATGTGCATTTGACAGATTGAAGGGTTGCAAGGCACCACATTAAAGCATATCATGTTGCATACATTATAGTGAAAAAGTGTATGCGTGAGGACATAAATTTTTCAAGGCTTAGGTGACACATCCTATATATATATATGAAGCACATTAATAAAGGGTAAGGATATGTTAGTGTCTAAATGTCTAGTGATCAAATATACTCTTTCAGGTTTACTTGGTAGTGGTCCTAGGTCAAGATTTTATGTTTTCAAACCAATTCTCAAATAAAATTTTGTTCACTGAATATTTCTAGGTCTGAAATGCTACTCCCTTCACTCCATTCATGGTCATTATCATCCATTTATCATTTAGTGTCTGAGGTCATTCACCAAACCTTCATTGATCAGAACTGGAAGAAGGACCTAAGGATTAGCTAAACATTTAAAGTTATAGGATTGGATTGAAAATAAGATGGTTTCATAGGTCTCATCTTCCTGATTCTAGCACCATAAACGGTTCGAAAAACGGACACCGTATGAAGAAGTTATTGCACTTTGAATGCCGAGTGGGTCCGACGGAGCATGGAGGGGACAACCCTCCTCCCATGGAACCTCATCATATGACCAGTGGGGGAGCTTAATGTTAAGAGTGCTTAAGGAGCCTAATATCAATTTTAATATTTAATTAAGCTTTGGTTAAGTGGAGTTTAATATGGTGGAGATTCTGAAGGCGCTCCCAAATTTTGGCGGACTTCCACTTTTAGTGGAGTTAACTAGCAGTTGCCCCACATTTAGTGGAGGAAATTGGGGAAAAGTTGTTTTGGTCATAAATTTCTCATTATTGAACCAAATTGGATGCAATTTTAGTCAATTTTGGGTCTCTTTGACCTCTTGAACACTTTGGGATAGGTTTCAGGTCGAATGGAGGTGATATTCAGTAGCTTTTTCTTCAGGGAAGATGAAGGAGCCATTAGGACCACCATGAGACAAATTCAGTTTGAGGCCTAACCAGGGGAGTTAGAGTCCTTTTCTAGAGTTCCAATAGGCTAAATTGGATAATTAAGATGTTATAAATCTGATGAAATGGTTTTCAGAGCCTGTAGAGAGCATTAGAAAGCCGAAAATATTCATTTAAGTTCCAGAGGCCATTTTTGCCTGCTTTTGCCAGCAGCAGTGTAGGGCCTAGCTAGGGGAGCTAGAGACCATTTTTAGTGAACCAGTGGTAATTATTGACTGAAAATTTGATTCTGAATCTAATGACAGAGGTTTCAAAAATTTTGGATAACTTGTAGAGGTCGAAAACTCAGCAGAGAGGTTTTCTTTGACCTTAGTGCCAGGGGGTGCCGACAGTGTATGGAGGAAAAACTGGAGTAGCTGGAGGCCGTTTCTAATGAAAAAATATTATAACTTGGCTATTTCAGACATTTTGGAACCAATGGAAGTGGTTTAGAACATTTTGAGAACTTCTTCAGCTCAAGAAGTTGATGGGAAGTTTTGGGCAGCCTTGGGCAAACCGTGGAGGATAGCCTATTTTGGGGATGTTGTGCTTGATTTAAGAAATTTATTAGTTGAAATTTGGTGTCTGATGTTTTTTGGATACAACTGTAGTGTTTTTAGTGATTTAAATAGAATTCTGAGGGAGTTTGTTCCATTTAGAAGCTCAGAGAAGCTTAGTGCACCGACAGAAGGAAATGTGTTAATAGGAGCCTAAAGCTGTTTACAAAGTTTGGAAAGCCATTAGAGGGATGTTAAATGGTATTCTCAGCCCTTTGAATCATTTTTTTATTCATTTTTTTTAAGCATGAAACTTGTAAAAGAACAATTACTTTAATCCCAAAGAGTCGAGTCTAGTTGACAAGACTCAAAGGAGACGTAGTCCACGAGATTTCGGGTGAACTCCTATATTATATTGCTGTTGTGTTTAATGGTTTTATTGCTGAATTATGTTGCTGTTATACATGTTAAATTACAGCAAGAAAAAATAAACTTAAGACACACAAACAATAAAAAAACATACACCTCTTTCAAGCCAAAATTCCGCAAAACGTCAAGTTCAAGATAGATCATTTTAATTAAAACTGAGTGGTAGGTTCTTGAACTCCATACAAGTTATCCACACCACTTTCAGATCATTTTGGTATCAGAGAATATTTTCTTGCTTGAAAGAGCATTTGATTGCTTGATTGTATAGCTTGAAAGGTGTTAAACAGTGTAAAAGATTGACTATTTACTATTTGCAAACTGATTGTTGTTTGAGTTTTCTTGAGATTTGGGGATAGCTACTGATTAGCTAAGTATTGGAGAGAAAAAAAAGGAAGAAAAGGCATTAAGGCATATTACTTACCCCAAAGGACCTCAAGATCACTTTTGGAACAAACCCTCTTGACGATTGTTTGTTGTTTGGCTACCTGAATACGAGTTTGTCTCTACAACCATTTTGGTTAAAAGCTTTGTCATTTGTTTGAAAGTTTTGAGAAATTTTTTGAAGTTCCTTTTGTTCATTAACATCATAATGAAAACTTATACAAGTGAAGTTTCCTCCTTCACAAGATTCTTTGATGATGATATGAAGCGTGACTTTATTATATTGAAGGACATGGTGCAGATTTTGTTTAAGGATAAACGAGAAAGCACTGAACTTCGTGAACAGTTGTTTGCCATGAAGGAAGAGAAGGAAGAAATTCTTCAAATATTGCATGATATGGAGAGGAAACTCCATCAAGCCCAAGAGGCTTTGACCAAGAAAATGCATGAGGAAAAGGTAATCCATTCTAACTTGTCTTCAGTTTCCTCATTAGAAAGATGTGTTGGTTCTTTCGAAAAACATACAAGGGGAATAGGGTCCAAATTAATGAATAAATTGGGCTATGAAGGCAAGGGATTAGGAAAGCATGCACAAGGCATGGTTGAACCCCTTTTTGTTGAGGAGCGACCCAAGAATCTTGGCCTTGGTTATGTGCAGTTTAATGGCGAAGACTCCAAAACCATGAAAGCATGTGAGGCTATTTCAAAGAGAACTTTTATTCCAAGTTCTAAGATGAAAATATGTCAAATTTGTTTCAAAGATGATTGCCATTGATTTAAGCCTATATTGCAGCAAGAAGATGGTAGACATGCAGCTTATGGCGAACATGCAAGTTTAGACAATTATCAAGACAACAACAATGATGTTAGTCTGCAAATGAAAGTTGTAGCCTCTACTAGTTCATCTCCTCATGAACACAAAAACGATGAACATTCAAAGCAGCACAAGAGGTATAAATCTTCTCATGATCAATTTGATTGTGTTTCTGCAAAGCATGATAATTTTTCATGCTTAAATGGAAGAAAGATTTGCTGTACATATTGTGGTTGATTTAACCATCATGTTTCAAGATGCTGGATGAAGAAGAAAGCATACAAGAAGTAGATGAGGCAAAGACAACTTTCAAAGAAGGTGCATGAGTTTTGCACATTTTTCCAAAAGAGGGGACATGTTGTCTCTCATTGTTGGACTTTGCATCCAACTAGTCATCCAAAGCACATGCAGCAAGAGGACAAAAATATTGGCGCAAGTGGAATTGCGGATTCCATTATTCCTAAAGAACCAACACATCTTTCTAATGAGGAAACTGAAGACAAGTTAGAATGGATTACCTTTTCCTCATGCATTTTCTTGGTCAAAGCCTCTTGGGCTTGATGGAGCTGTCTCTCCATATCATGCAATATTTGAAGAATTTCTTCCTTCTCTTCCTTCATGGCAAACAACTGTTCACGAAGTTAAGTGTTTTCTCATTTATCCTCAAACAAAATTTTCACCATGTCCTTCAATATAATAAATTCACACTTCATATCATCATCGAAGAATCTTGTGAAGGAGGAAACTTCACTTGTAGAAGTTGTCATTATGATGTCAATGAAAAAATTAAATTCAACAAAGTTCTCAAAGCTTTTAAAAAAAAATGAAAAAGCTTTTTTAACCAAATGGATGTAAAGACAAACTCTTATTCAAGCAGCTAAACAACAAACAACTCCAAGAGCTTCTTAACAAACAATCGTCAAGAGGGTTTGTTTTCCAAAGTTATCCATAAGGTACTTTGGGGTAAGGAAGAAGCCTTCAACTGTTTCTTCCTTTTTTTTTTCTCTCCAAGACTTAGCTAATAAGTAGCTATCCCCAAATCTCAAGCAAACTCAAACAACAATCAATTTGCAAACAGTAAAACAGTTAATATTTTACACTGTTTAAATGCCTTTCAAGTTATACAAGCGAGCAACTGCTATGTCAATCAAGCAACCAAGTGCTCTGATACCAACCTGATCTGAAAATGGTATGAATAACTTGTATGTATTTCAAGAACCTAACACTCAGTTTTAATTATAATGATCGAGCTTGTACTTGACAATTTTGCGGAATTATTTACTTGAAAGTGGTGTATGAATTTTTACTGTTTATGTGTCTTAAGTTCATTTTTTCTTGCTGCAATTAAACATGTATGATAGCAACATAATGCAACAAATAATCATTCAAGCACAATAGCAATTTTAACTAGGAGTTCACCCGAAATCTCATGCGCTATGTCTCCTTTGAGGTTGGTCATCTTGACTCAGTTCTTTGGGATTATGGTAAGTTTTTTTACAAAGTAAATAATTAATTCCAATGAATACAAAAATGATCCAAAGGACCGAAAATACCATTTAAATCCCTGTAATGGCTGTCCAAACTTTGTAAATAGCTTTAGGCTCTTGTTGACACAATTCATTCTGTTAGTGCACTAAGATACTCTGAGATTCTATATGGCACAAAATCCCTCAGAATGATGTTTCTGTCACTCAAACCACTCCTTATGTATCCAATACACATCAAACATCAACTATAAACTTATAAATTTCTCAAATTGAGCACTGCATTCCCCAAATAGGTTATCCTCCACAGTTTGCCCAGGGCTGCCCAAAACTTCACATCAGTTTTTCGAGCTCTAGAAGTTCTCAAAATGTTATAAAACCACCTCCATTGGTTCCAAAATGATTGAAATAGTCAAGATAGAGCTTTTTTCATAACAAATAGTCTCCGGCTGCTCCGATTTCGCCTCAATCACCTATCGGCACCCCCTGGCACTCAGGTCAAGGAAAAATTCTCTGCTGAGTTTTTTACCTCTAAAAGTATTTAAAACTTGCTGAAACCTATAAAAATAGATTCAAAATGATTTTTTCAGTTAGGAATGACCACTGGTTCACTACAAATGGTCTCAAACAACTCTTTCTAAGCCTTGCACTGCTGCTGGCAAAAGCTGGCACTAATGACCCATGGAGCTTTACTAAAGCTTTTCGGCCTTCAAACATTCTCTACAGGCTTTTAAAACCATTTCATCAGATTCAAAACATTTGAATTATCCAATTTAGACTATTTTAAATCTGGAAAAGGAATCTAACTCCCCAGGTTAGGCCTCAAACTGAATTTGTCTCATGGTGGCCTTTATGGCTCCTTCATCTTCCCTTAAGCCAAATCTATGGAAGATCACCTCCATTCACCGTTAAACCTATCCAAAAGTATTCAAGAGTTAGAAGAGACCCAAAATTTACTAAAATTTCATCCAATTTCATTCAATAATGAGAGAGTTATGACCAAAACAACTTTGCCCCAATTTCCTCCACTAAATGTGGGGCAACTGCCAGTTAACTCCACTAAAAGTGGAAGTTTGCCTAAATTTGGGATCACCTCCAGAATCTCCCCCATATTAAACTCCACTTAACTGAAGCTTAATTAAATATTAAATCTGATATTAGGCTCCTTAAGCACTCTTAAAATTAAGCTCCCACACTGGTCATATGATGAGGTTCCATGGGAGGAGGGCTGGCCCCTCTGTGCTCTGCCGGACCCGCTCGACATTCAAAGTGAAATAACTTCTTCATACGGTGTCTGTTTTTCGAACCGTTTGCGGCACCAAAATCAGGAAGACGAGACCTATGCAACTATATTGTTTTCAATGCAATCCTGTAACTTTGAATTTTGAGCTAATCCTTAGCTCCTTGATCCAGTTCTGATCACACCTCCCAAATGAGAAGCTTTTGGACCCCAAAAACTCTCTTGGACTACTGAAACTGATCTGTAAAGTGAATAAGAATATTGCACCCTCTTCTCTTCAGCCTCCAAACACTTGCCTTGCATGGGTAGTGACCTTGAACCACAACTAGAAATCAATTCACACTTCCCTTCCTCAATGCTTATCCTCCTGTCAAGAGCTGCCTTTCTTGCACTCTCTCAGAAAATTTCTGGTGAGAAATTTGCAGAAGGAATATGAACATCGCTGTCTTGATCAATGATCCAAGGTGGCTCAAACATAATTCGTGCAACATGCGACATCAACAACAAGTCATCATAAAATGTGCTATACAGTTGACACAAAATCAATATAAAAAGTGTGCAACACAATCGACACAAGTCGAAAAACATGTGCGACACAATCAATACAAGTCGATAAACAACATGATACATCTTGACAACCATATGTGCATGTATCAATGTACAATGAACCTATTTACAGTTCGCTATTTACACATACAACTTCCATGCACATGTACACCTTCAACTCTTCCTTTCAAGTACCAACAAGTACATAATCCAAAAAAAATGTGGGTGACTATAAGAGCTGAACTAAAAGATATTGCTGCAATATCAGTGAGTATCATACTCATCTTTTACACCTCCACGGAAAATTTTTGCAACAACAAAGAAATTCCTTCAACTGAACCGCATTTATATGCAATATTGCATCAACTTTTCAACAGAAATACATGCATACAACTGAAATGTGTATATGTACAAAGGATTATTTCTTACTGTGTTAAGAAGTCCATCCACTTCTTTCCAAGCCACCTCCATGGCGATTTTTGCTGCTGCAACACTTCTTCAGGTGAACCTTCCAGTTTCACATCGATAATGGAATCCATAGTTCCACTTGTGAAAATCTTTCTGTCCTCTTGCTGCATGTGCTTTGGACGACTAGTTGGATGCAAAGTCCAACAATGAGAGACATCATGTCCCTCATTTTGGCAATATGTGAAAAAATTATGCACCTTCTTAGAAATTTGTCTTTGCCTCATCTGCTTCCTATATGCTTTCTTCCTCGTCCAGCATCTCGAAACAACATGGTTAAATCCACCACAATATGTACAACAAATATTTCATCCATTTAAGCATGTAAAATTATCATGCTTGCAGAAACACAATCAAATTGATCATGAGAAGATTTATACCTCTTGTACTGCTTTGAATTTTCATCCTTTTTACCTCCTTGAGGAGATGAACTAGTATATGCTACAACTTTCATTTGCAGACTAACATCACCGTTTTTGTCTTGAAAACAATATAAACTTGCATGCTCGCCATAAGCTGCATGTTTACCATCTTCTTGCTGCAACAAAGGCTTAAAGCAATGGCAATCATCTTTGAAACAAATTTGACATATTTGCATCTTAGAACTTCGAACAAAAGTTCTCTTTAAATCAGCCTCACATGCCTTCATGGCTTTGGAGTCTTCGCCATTAAATTGCACATAACCAAGATCAAGATTCTTGGTCGTTCCTCAACAAAAAGGGGTTCAGCCATGCCTTGTGCATGCTTGCCTAACCCTTTGCTTTCATATCCCATTTTAATCATTAATTTGGACCCTATACCCCTTGTATGTTTTCCGAAAGAACCAACACATCTTTCTAATGAGGAAACTGAAGACAAGTTAGAATGGATTACCTCTTCCTCATGCATTTTCTTGGTCAAAGCCTCTTGGGCTTGATGGAGTTGTCTCTCCATATCATGCAATATTTGAAGAATTTCTTCCTTCTCTTCCTTCATGGCAAACAACTATTCTTGAATTTCAATGCTTTTTCGTTTATCCTCAAACAAAATTTGCACCATGTCCTTCAATATAATAAAGTCACACTTCATATCATCAACGAAGAATCTTGTGAAGGAGGAAACTTCACTTGTATAAGTTGTCATTATGATGTCAATGAAAAAATTAAATTCAACAAAGTTCTCAAAGCTTTTCAAAACAAATGAAAAATCTTTTTTAACCAAATGGCTGTAAAGACAAACTCTTATTCAAGCAACCAAACAAAAAACAACTCCAAGAGCTTCTTAACAAACAATCATCAAGAGGGTTTGTTTTCCAATGTTGTCCATAAGGTACTTTGGGGTAAGGAATAAGCCTTCAACTCTTTCTTCCTTTTTTTTCTCTCCAAGACTTAGCTAATCAGTAGCTATCCCTAAATCTCAAGCAAATTCAAACAAAAATCAATTTGCAAACAGTAAAAAAGTCAATATTTTACACTGTTTAAACACCTTTCAAGCTATACAAGCAAGCAACTGCTATGTCAATCAAGCAACCAGGTGCTCTGATACCAACCTGATTTGAAAATGGTCTGGATAACTTGTATGTATTTCAAGAACCTAACACTAAGTTTTAATTATAATGATCTAGCTTGCACTTGACAATTTTGTGGAATTATTTACTTGAAAGTGGTGTTTGAAATTTTACTGTTTATGTGTCTTAAGTTCACTTGTTCTTGCTGCAATTTAACATGTATGACAACAACATAATGCATCAAATAATCATTCAAACACAACAATAATTTTAATCTAGGTGTTCACCCGAAATCTCGTGGGCTACGTCTCCTTTAAGCTTGGTCATCTTCACTCAGCTCTTTGGGATTATGGTAAGTTTTTTTACGAAGTAAATACTTAATTCCAATGAATACAAAAATGATCCAAAGCACTGAAAATACCATTTAAATCCCTCTAATGGCTGTCCAAACTTTTAGGGTCTTGTTGACACGATTCCTTCTGTTAGTGCACTAAGCTACTCTGAGCTTATAAATGGCATAAAATCCCTCAGAATTCTGTTTCTGTCACTAAAACCACTCCTGCTGTATCCAATACACATCAGACATCAACTATCAACTGATAAATTTCTCAAATTGAGCACTCCATTCCCCAAATAGGCCATCCTCCACGGTTTGCCTAGGGTTTCCCAGAACTTCACATCAGATTTTTGAGCTCTAGAAGTTCTCAAAATGTTCTAAAACCATTCCATTTGTTCCAAAATGACTGAAATAGTCAAGATAGAGTTTTTTTTCATCAAAAATATCCTCCGACTGCTCTGGTTTCGCCTCAATCACTTATCGGCACCGCCTGACACTAGGGTCAAGGAAAACTTCTCTGCTGAGTTTTCGACCTCTAAAAGCCTTTAACACTTGTTGAAACCTCTGTAAATATATTCATAATGATGTTTTCAGTCAAGAATTACCACTGGTTAATTTCAAATGGTCTCAAACAACTCTTTCTAAGCCCTGCACTGCTGCTGGAAAAAGCTAGCACTAATGACCCCTGGAAATTTACTGAAGCTTTTTGGCCTTCAAATGTTCTCTACAGGCTCTTCAAACCATTTCATCATATTCAAAACATCTGAATTATCCAATTTAGACTATTTGAACTCTGGAAAAGGACTCTAACTCCCCTGGTTAGGCCTCAAACTGAAGTTGTCTCATGGTGGCCTTGACGGCTCCTTCATCTTCCCTCAAGCAAAAAATGCTGAAGATCACCTCCATTAGACCTAAAAACTGTCCCAAAGTGTTAAAGAGGTTGAAGAGACCCAAAATTGACTAAAATTTCATCTAATTGCATTCAATAATGAGAGAGTTATGACCAAAATAACTTTGCCCCAATTTCCTCTACTAAATGTGGGGCAACTGCCAGTTAACTCCACTAAAAGTGGAAGTCTGCCTAAATTTGGGAGCGCCTCTAGAATCTCCGCCATATTAAACTCCAATTAATTGAAGCTTAATTAAATATTAAACCTGAGATTAGGCTCCTTCATCTCTCTTAACATTAATCTCCCACACTGGTCATATGATGAGGTTCCATGGGAGGAGGGCTGGCCCCTCCATGCTCCGTCGGACCCAATCGATATTCAAAGTGAAATAACTTCTTCATACGGTGTCTGTTTTTCGAACCGTTTGCGGCGCTGAAATCAGGAAGACGAGACCTATGCAAACATATTGGTTTCAACCCAATCCTAGAAATTTTATTTTTGAGCTAATCCTTAGGTCCTTGATCTAGTTCTGATCACCCCCCCCTCCGATACCACAGAACACCACCACCCCCCTCCAAAAAGTGGTCTCCACTATTAGGATTACCGTTGCACCTTTTTACCTTTATCTGCACCGTTGGTGTCTCGTCCACTCCCGCCTACCCGCTTCACCCAATCACATCACCTCCCGCCATCACGCAGTTGTGCCATAAATGGCCAGACTATTATCCAACGGGCCTGCGCCTAATTAAACGGTCCACCAATAATAGTTAAAAGCCAAATTCATGCTCGAAAGAATATTTTAATTTGCTAACACTATTCTAAAATCATAGGTACTGAATTCCCAGACAAATCAAGAGAACTATTGCTGAAGAGAATCTGCTGTTCTTCAAGGAAAGTTTGTCAACTCTCAACAACTCTGGTTACTATTTTTATCAAGCCTTCAAATCTATTCACATTTCCCCAATATTTTTCCCTTCCCTATTCTTAATTTGTAACTATTTCCCTTCTCTGGTTCCCTCTTCTTTATTCCCATTCTTTCCTATACAGTGAAGGAGACAAATTAAAGCTAGTCATAGAAGAAGAAATGCCTCCTAAGAAAGACTAGGAGCCTTTTAATCCTATGGTTTACCCACAAGTGGACTTGGATCACTTGGATCTAGCGGACAAAGAATATGAAATCCAAGAGACTATAAAATCCATGAGACAGAGCCAGACTTCAATTTATTCGATGTCTACTGCTGGCTCGAGGATAAATTCCTTCAAGAAGTTGATGATATAGGTCTATGGGAGACCCAATTACCTCTTTACATCTTTCTAAACACTCATACTTGCCCATAGTTCATCAGTAAGGGCCAAGCCTATTATGACATTAATCAGAGAACCATAGTCACCCTAACAGGAGAAATCCTATTCGCTATCAATGCCCAATCCATTCAACAAATGATGCAAGCCCCCACTCCTAAAAAAACAGTCCCCTTCTGTTATGAAACCTTTAGGGAATTTTTATTAGAAGCTTGAATTCGCCAGCAGAGCCAAAAATTTGCAGCTTTTCATGGCCACTGATGCCCCAATGCCTACCAAGAATTCACCCTATCCTTCATCTATCTTTCCTCATAGGACCCAACACATTATCACTGTTCTATCTCACTTATTAGGGTATCACACTGATCATTGGGTAGATAAAGATGTGATAGGATTTTTGTCCATTATTTCCTTAGATGATAAATCCACAGTCATGTTTAAATATGCTCAGTTTCTTACAGATGCCATTCATGAACAATTTTAAAAGTTTATTATAGAGGAGGTTTTCAAATACACCTATGTATTGGTTCATATGTTTGTTTATTTCCAGTCCAGCAGGTTTCAATTTTAGATGACCAAGGAAAATGAAGATTCTGAGCCTCAATCTGTCATCTTGTGGACCACCCTGCTATTAAAGGATCAGAAGAACTACACATGTAAGGATTTTGTGGATTTGTTTGTGTATCCATCCATCAACACACTCAACAGTGAAGCATAGCCAAGGATAAGTGAATATCAAGTAAAGACAACAGATTGGTACTTGTACGAAAATTACATAGAGATTCGAGTCAATGGGAGATGCAACTAACAGATCAAGTAAAGACAACAGATTTGTACTTGTACGAAAATTACAGAGAGATTCGAGTATGGGAGTGAGCTAGCCCCTTACAAATTGCCAAAGTTCCTCTCCATGAGGGTCTTTGCACTAGAGTACATAAGGAAAATGATGCATGCAGATGAGCTCCACTTTGTTTCTGCAAAGAAGAAGGCTCGGTTCAATATCAAGACACAAATTGGGCCTTTCATCTATAATAGTAGAGCAGTAGGAGAGGAGGCAGAGAAGATATTGAAGGGGAAGGGTTTCAGCCATAGTTTCACTTGGTCTTATGACCCTGCAGGGATTATCTCCAAGAAAAGGGTGGAAAACAGATCCACACCCTATGTTCACACACACAGGCCTACAATTGAGCAGTATGCCAATCAAGCAGAATGGGTGACCAACAGCCTCCAAAAAGATGAAGAACAGGTGATCTCCACTTCAGGCATCCAGACCCCAACACCACAAGAAAGGAAGAGTGCAGAAGAAAAAGAAGACAAGGGGAAAGAGCAAGAGAAAGAGATAGGAAGCAAGAGACCAAGAGAGGATCAGTCACCTTCGGTGACTGATACCTCTAGTAAAGAGTTTAAATTGAAATATAGGAAGAGGGCCAGAATTCATATGGATATTGATCAAGGAGGTGAATCAGGGCAGCAGACAATGATTCACATTGTAGACACCCCTAGGTCATCTCCAGTGGGTGGTCAAACAATGGCTTCCCCTACATCTTCAGCCACAATGTCTCTGCAACAACAGGGTTTGCATACATCTACTTCCAGGCCTGCCATAGAAGGCCAATAAAAATCAATTTATGACACATTCAGGGAGATAAAGATGAGGAATGACGTGCTAAATACTAACACCTACAATCAATTCTGGAAGCAGACCTCAAGTTCAAAAAGTAGGGTACTATCTGCCTTTGACAGTGAGAAAGAAAGGATGCAGATGGAATTTTTAGAAGCCTTGGTCCCATAACCTCAAGGAGCAGGAGATTACAAGAAGGGATCATTTGAGTTCAATACCAAGGAAATCCATCCTATTGACCAAATGGAATTAAACAAGCAAACCAGAGGGATGGTGGCCTCCACCTCGACAAGTACTGCTATGAGCTTTTCAAAACTGCAGTTATCTTTATTCAATACTCAATCACTACTCAAGATGGAGAAGATATCTGCCATGGCTAAAGACTCAAGGATCAAGTCTTTAGAATATTTAATAATGAAGCTTGGGTATGTCCCAACCAATGTTCAAGCTGTGGAAGAACTTTTGAAGAAATAATTCTGACATAGCATCCCTCAGGAAACAACTCAAGGTTCAAGTAATAGAATACCCCTTGGCTAAAGGTATTGAGGAAGATGAGTCACATAAGGCAGAGTTAATGAAGTTAGTTATGGAACAGTCTGCCCAAGTCAAACAAATGGAGACTGAGATGGAGAAGCTACTGAAGGAAAAAGAAGCAGCTCGAGTGGCACTCAACCCAATAGAAGCTGCCCCCATTTCATCAATTCCATCAGCTGTTCTAGCAACTGCTGGAGCATCCAGTGGGATAGATCTGCTATCCAAGGCCATGGAAAGTATGACCCTGCAGTCACAAGAGATCAAGAAATTGGAGGCACATATTGGTATCCTAAGGGATCAAAAGGATAGATCTGAAACTGCCCATGAGATAGCCAAAAAGCAGATTGAGAGGTTGGAGAAGGCTGAGAAGGAATTTTCGGCCAACAACATTCTGGGCCAAATGACACTGAAATTTTGTGGCAGTATCATAGAGTCAGTAGATTAAATATGGAACTCAATCCACATTATTTCTGAATAGAAAGAGTTGATTGACAAATGCACAATGGCTATTGAAAAAGAAAATTAGGAATTAGGAAATATGCCAATCACGGCCCCTAAAATCATAAAATTCATGAACTCCAAAACCAACTATGAGCTTGAAGAGCTGGATGTACAGGAAATAAAAATGACCATATTAGAGGTAAAAAGCGTCCTTAATAAGAGGAATTTAGTGAGGCAACTGGAGGATAAGTGTCATGAATTTGATATGGCCATCAGTAGATTCTTGAACAAGATTGAGCCCCTGAGGGCCAAAGGGCTTCCCTCATTGTCTATAACTAATAACAAGCTGGTCCAAAAGGGAGATTATATGACCAAGCTCATGGAAACAACTAAGGATACCTCCAAATTTGCCAACATCAAATGGAACGTGACCAAGAATGTTGTCTTAGATCTCCTGAGCAATGATATCTTTATTCAACATGAGCTGAAGCATGTTTTTATCACTAGGCCCAATTTCAGAAAATACACAAAGGTGGATGAAGTGTAACGATAGGTCATAGTTATGGGAATTCCAGGCAAGAAGGAGTGGGGAAATTGTGCATGTACGAAGATTGAAAAGGCATGGTGGACACATCAACACAACCACCGATTGATTAGAAGTGCCAACATTGCATCATCTTTAATGATCCAGCAGAGGCGGCCTAAAAGTAGAGCCAGATGTCAGAGCCACCCAGTGTTGCCTCTTCATGACCACCTCAGCCACCTTCAGCCTACATTTTGGATTCCTGAAGAGCTGTTTTTTTTGAACTCATGAAAAGCTACCTGAGTTAATTCCACAGGCAGTGTTTTCTCATAGATTTTTTTTTTGGGCCTTGCATGGCCACTCTTGTCTAGTTTTAGTTTATTTGTAATTAATGAAGGTTGCCGAAGTAGATTAGGGAAATCGATGTAGTTTTTAGTTAAATACTACATGCATTGGTAGTATCAGGGGTTGGTTGATTGGACCCTGTTGAAACTTTCATTTTAAGAACTATTGTATTGGAGCGCTGTAATTTTTGGAAGCTGGAGCATCAATAGTAAGAAACCATTTGCAGGGTACTTGAGCTGTGTCTGTCTGGTGATGTGATTCTCTTCTCTATGTTGAATGTTTCCACTGTTTTAAGCTGATTGTAAAAAATAAATAAATTAGATTAAGATTTGCTGTTGGAGCACTTTAATTCTATCTGTGATTACAATCTGAATGCTTTCTTCATGAAGTTTGGTTAAGAAATTCTTAATTTATTTTTAAACACTACTACAAATTCACTGCTTCTTTCACCTCACAATCCCTACCGATTTAAGATCCATCACACACAGTTAGCTTGCCTTGTGATGATTTTGAAATTTTGATGCAACAAAACCAAACCCTATTTGATTCCATAGCCCAATGGATTATCTTATGCAGACTTGCTCATCCAACCAACAAAATCAATCAAAACAACCAATAACACCATCACTATAACTAGCCTAACTTCCACATTCATAATATTAAGGTAAAATTAAATCATAAATAGAGAGAGCCCCTCTGAGTCCAGGAAGGCTAGGTCCTGGATTCCAAAGCGGTTTGATGTTGTCCTTTATCGTTTATTCTTGCCAAGCTTATAAATTATAGGGTTACAACACCTTGAACCCCAAATTTTATGATGAGTTTATTGTTCGAATCAATGGGAAGATGAAGGAAACCCATAAGGATATATGGGTGGTTAATGGGGTGAAAAAATCCCTTATGATATTGTTTCCAGTTCATCTACATAGGGAGGTGAAGGAAGAATTTTCTAGTTTTGCTGCAAGAATAGATGATTATTCAGATATATCATCTTTGGAGGAGAGAAGCACTGTGAATCTATTTAGGTGGTGGATTTTTCATGGAGAAAATGGTGTGCATTTGTAAAACATTTCCATTCATGTCCTTTCACATGTGGAAAGCTCTTCATGAGAAGAAATGAATTGGAGCACCTAAGGTTTTATTCATTTTGTGAAGCACAACAGGTTGGGCTCACAGAAGGCAAAGGATCTTGTTTATGTTCACTCCAACCTTGGCCTTGGATCTCGTATGGGTACAAGATATAACAATGGTCCTAAAGAATGGGATGTGGATCTAGAAAGTCCTGATTTGGAGCTCTCTCTTGCTATCATGAATATTGAGGACCAGGAGCATAGAAGTGGAATTGGCCAATCATCTTCTTCAACTACATCATCCATCGTTGAGCATGCTTCTGTTGCTATTTTTGATGAGGATTATGATGATGAGTATTAGTATTTTGTCTTTATAGTTCTTTCAACCTCATATTCTTTATTGTACTTGCATCCTCATATATATAATAAAGGCTGATTTTAAGATTTGGATATATAATAAAGGTTGATTTTGGATATTTCGATATTTGTATTTTCATTATGTGTAAATGTGATGTAAAATTATGTTTCTTCACTATTGCTTGATGTAATAAATTTTAATTTATCATGCATGATTTATGATTGCACATAACGTTTCTTAAAATGTCCTAAATTATAATATATATATATATTGCGTTTCCCCATTTCCAAAATTTGGGGGGGGGGGTGGGTGAGGTCGTGTTTCGTACCCGTGCCCGTTTTGGAAACTCATACTTGTTTCCCCGTTTTGTGCAACTTAGCTTTATCTCCTCTTCTCTTAGCCCTCTTACCTCATTTATTCCATAGAAATAGGTTCCATCACTACAAGGAAAAGACCCTCTAGCGGATGTTTTTGAGGAAGCCCTTATAAAAATAGCCCAGATATCCATTTTTAGTAGAGGTCACTAGAGGAGGTTGGCGGGTGGAGGTTTTTGCAGATGTTTTTTCTACGGTGCGTTTTTAATCATAAAACACACCGGTGCATTTTATGAATAGTGTACCGGTGCGTACTATTAATTGGCACACCAAGACACCACGCACTCCGTAAAAATCGGCCTGGTGTGTCTAAGTACTCCAGTGCACTGGTGCTCTATGTACAAACCGGCCCAGTGCGTCTCAAAATTGAGCGCACCGAAAAAGAGTTAATTTAAAAACAATTACAGGTCATAAAAATCTCATTTTTACTTGTTCAATGCTCTAGACCTCTCAAGCACCGATGTGAGTCTGTCTTCTCTAAGGCACCCTGCCATCGGTGCTTCCATTTCCCACTTTGCTGCCGTCCATTGCTCATTGTGTGGAGTTCGAATTTTCGAAAACGGTGGGAAAATTTGTTTTTTTGAATTCCTCAGCAAAGATGCCTCCTCGACGCGCAAATGTACATGTAATCTACTTGTTTCTCAATAACTAAACCTTTTAGCGGATAAAATTTCAAATTAACTTAAAATTTACCATTTTAATTTTTAATATTTTTTAATTTTTTTTTCTTGCATGGTGTGTTCGAGCTGTTCAACTCGCACCCTTTGTGGTGATGCCTGTAAATTTATAGGCTGCACTGCGAACAGTGTTAACGGAAACCACACTAGGTTTTGGTGTGGTACCGAGAAAACACGCACCGATAAAATATTTAAAAATAACACGGCACTGCGGTTATTTACAAGACTGCACTATTGACTATGTACTGCTGTCAGGTGGGCAATGCATTGACCAAATTAAGCACCTTGGGGCGAATATTTTGGTCAACGCATTGCCCGACAGTAGTACATAATTAACGGTGTGGTCGTTTACAAGACCACACCGTTGACTATGTATCGCTATTGGGCGGTGCGTTGACCAAACTATCCACCCCAGGGAAGTTAGTTTGGTCAGCGCACCGCACAAAAATATTTCCTGTTTGCGCACTGTGCGAAATTTTTTCATGCGCACCAGGCGCAGTGCATGATAAAGAAGTCCACACCGGTAGTTATTGTTTTTTTGGGTGCACCGAGTGTTTTTTTTCAATTATATATATATATATATATATATATATATATATATATATATATATATATATATCATTCAACGACGTCAACAGAGAGAGAAAAGGGAAGAATAAGAGCATATGGAGGACCATTATAACATGATTCAGCTGTGGGAGGCATGGGAGAGGGAGAGACTTTTGTACGCTTTCCTTATTACGACACCCACCCAGTTTCTCCTCAGGGAGGTAGGCCTCCTCAAGTTCTATGAGGAGGATACATCCCTGAAGGGGAAAAATGGATTATTGGGACAATTGATCTACAGGTGGGATGCCCACTGACGTGCTTTCTGGGTCAGTCCTGGCCTGTGGTACTAGCCCACTAAGGAGGACATCTATTTTATTACTGGCTTATATAGGAGAGGGAAATATTTTCTACAGTTCCCAGATGTCCCCATCAGTTATGCAGTAGGGATTCAGTTGGCGTACTCCCAGAGATACATTAGGGACGATATACTCTCCTGCAGATTTTCAGGTGTACGATGGTCAGTTACGCATTGCTTCATTTGGTCCATAGGAGGTGAGGTGCCTCTCGCTACTACTGACGACCATTTCACACTAGTGAGAGAAAGCACATTAGTTTACCACTTTTATTTTATGTTGATTCTTTATTCTAGACCCCATGACTTGTGAGATGGTTTGCATTTTTTTTGCATTAGTTTTGTATAACATTAGATAGATTTCGTTCTCAAGCACGTGGGAAGTTGACCTTCCTTTTTTCTTCCAAGTTATTTTTCTTATTTTTTGAGAGGTTTCCGGAGACAAGGCCTACTTTTGTTCGGCAGCCTCATAGGCCGATGTTGCATGTACGGATGCAGATGTGGGGCCAGATGATCCCCAAGAGGGGCCTGTTTGACTATCCGTCCAGGATATCGACTGATGCATTGGAGTTGCTATCCAGTGATGATGATCACTTGTTTGTGATGGTACCGTGTTCGTACACCGGTTTGGATTGGCGAAGGTGCACCCAAATCCTCTTCACACAGGATGAGCCACCAGATGCGAGAGGTAATATTAGTGTTTTCTTTAAATTAATATAGTTTCATTTTATTGTCTTAATTAATTAATTAGAATAAAATTTATTATAACACGTTCTTTAACTTTTTTTATCAATTTTTTTAATGAAATTGTCTAATTATTTTTGTGTACTATATATTTTGTTGGATATTAGCACGTTCATTGGGGACTTGATTCCACCCCCATTATATGATCCGAGTGTAGATCATGATGAGGAGATGGTGGAGGCGGCGGATCAAGGTGACAAATCTGATCCTCAGGTGCAGATACCCATGGGGGTGCGACGTAGTGAGGACACCCGATTTAGGACAGAGTTGGGCAACCGACTGTGTCGCCTCCTGGTTGATGAGGGAGTCCACCCAGTTATGATCAGAGATATCCTGGCTGATCATAGGCTCACAGAGCTCTGGAGAGACATGCCCCGCGATATGATGACCCTTATGTGTCATATCATTGGAGCTTCTAGATTACTGGCGGCTAGGAGGGATAGGCGTCGTGGAGATGCACAATAAAGAATATCATCTGCTGATCATGATCACGAGGTGAGTGATCATCATTCTAGTACTCCACCTCCTTCTCCTTCACCTCGTGCCGAAGATGAGCAGCCAACATCAAGTCTTGATCAACAGACATCTTTTGAGCAGTCTGCACCATCTCAGTAGGCACCTAGTCCTGAGCAGACATGACCATCGACTGAGAAGGCACCTGATCCTGAGCAGGCATGTCCATCTGAGCAAGCCACACCATCTACTGAGCAGGTTGCACCATCTACTAAGTAGGCTGCACCATCGACGACTCAATAGCAGGCAGTTCCTTTGCAGACTGCACCATCTGATCAATAGGCACCTCCTAAGCAGACTGCACCATATGATCAGCAGAATCCTTCAGAGCAGGCAAGTAATCCATCTGGGCATGAGGTTGCACCATCGACTGAGAAGGCCTCGACTAGTACTAGTATTGATGTAGTACCACTAGATATTTGACATTTATATACATTTGTATTAAAATTGTATATTTTTGACATTATATATATATATATATATATATATATATATATATATAATCACGATGTGTATATTTTTAGGTCATGTTAGATATGTTCATTTAATGTGCTTGTAGATAGATGTGTATGTGATAACAATTATTTGACATGTGATGTATATTTGATGTTTGTGTTGTGATGATGTTATACAATGCTTGTGTTTTGTTAGATGATCATGATCACGATGATTAAATGATGTTAGCGAATTTGAATGTGTATTTTAGAATATAATTTTTGTACGATGGTTATCATGATCGTGATGTTTATTTTTATTGTTAAATCATGATATTTATTAAATATTATGTATTGGTAATTGTAAAATTGTGTAATTGTATGTATCGTGATTGTAATTGTAATTGTATGTGTAATTGTAATTGAAATTTTAATTGTAATTGTATGTAAAATTGTAAAATTGTAATTGAAATTTTAATTGTAATTGAATGTAAAATTGTAAAACTGTAATTGTATTGTGAAATGATTGTAATTGTATGTAAAATTTTAAAATTGTAATTGTAATTGTATGTAAAATATTTGTAAAATTGTAATTGTAATTATATTATGAAATTGTAAAATTGTAATTGTAATTGTATGTATTGTCATGATTCAATTTTATTAAAATCGTAAAATTTGTAAATTTGTAAATCAATTGTCAATTTTGAACCATAAATGCTGTAAGTAAAATTTATACTGTACATATTGTGAAATTACCATAACTGTAAAATTGTAAATTTGTATGAATATAAATGATTGTAAAATAATAAATCTAGAATAATATGAATTTTTTTAACATAATAAAGTTTAGAAAATAATGCAAATAAATTCATGTTTAAATTATCATTATTTTATTATGATCTTACATACCAAAAATAATAGTACATTAATACATTTTTAAAATTTTGAAGATATAATTCACACACATTTAAGCAATCAAGTAGTTGTATTATTTTAGGAATTGACATAAAAAAACAACTTGATACAATGAATTGTTTTCAAGATCAAAATAATTTCAAATTATCAAGTGAAATGTTTTTAACATTAACACAATGCAAACCAATTAATTCAAAATACATATTATAATGTTTTGGAAAAAAGAGTCTTAGTTATAAGATCAAGTCATCTTCTTTATAAAAACCCATCTTAAATATTATAAATGATGAAATAACACATGTACCATATCACTCTCTGTTCTCATGATCACCCTCATTATCTTCCAACATTCTTGGCATGATAACACTATTGTTCTCAAAAATATGTTTTGATCTAGGGTCATGTCTCAATACGAACCACCAATCCCTATCCAACACATCTGGGTAAAAAAAGACTTGGTTGCAGTGTCTGGGGAAAACATAAGGCTCCTTAGCTTCATCCCACATATTTCTAGAGTTGATACATATCAGCCTACTATTGCGATATTCCTTTACATTATTCCAATCAAAGGTGTCCCACCACTTGCACTTAAAAATAACACATTGGAAAGAAGAGAAGTCCACTTCAATGATCTCTTTTATCTTTCCGATGTAACTTAACGTCCCTCATACTAAGTTTTGATCACGGTGGCTAGCTCGACTAGATTGATCAAACTCAACTTCCACTCCACAGTCTTGTGTCATGTGTCCATATGCCCACATAGATAGGAACAAATGCACCTATAAAAAAGTTAAAATATCACAGTGTCACGTGTCTTGTAATAACCCAATTGTTAAAATATGAAATATAGATGTTACATTTCAAAGGTGCATTATTAAGTTTAAAATGTACATAAATAGATTATTACTGAGATTCTGCACCCAATCCCTACGTTTAGCGCATCCTCTTCAGCACGCGGGTAATGACCGGTTGCACCGTATTTCTCTTTGATTTGGTCAACAACCCAACTATTACGACATATAATTGGCATATTTTCTTTTAAATGATCGGGATAAGGCACACTTCTAACATTCAACCGTCTGAATTATTTCCCGTCACTATCCATGTCATCCTCTTTTGTTCGTACAATGCGACCCACAATTTTTTCACTTCAAAATTGTGAAGAAAAAATTTATTGATTGCTTCAATTTATGCATTCGCTCATGAAATAAAAAAGACATATAGTACATATGAAATGAAAATATACATTATATCAAAATTCAACGTGGATATTTATTTTGTTTAAATGTGAAAAAATATAAGTCACTTACTCTTTATCAAGCATATTTTTCCATTTGTTTGGAGAAGCTCCCCTTCCCTTTTTTCTTCATCCCTTTCATCGTCCTGAAGCACTACACCTGGTCTATTGTCGATCTGCTTGATGTACTCACTGGCATAATAGAAAGACTCATACGATATGTACCACTCTGCCATAGACCCCTTAGGTTTTTCCATTTGTCGAACAAAACCTTTCAATTTCTTCATGTACCTCTATAAGAATAACATCCAACGACAAGAAACCACCTCAAATAATTCAACCTCATTTACTAGGTGGATTAGAAGATGAACTTGCAAGTCCATGAAACTCGTCGGTAGTTCCTTCTCAAACATATAAACAATCTCAACTATCTCTTGATGCAATCGTGGATTGCTAGCCACATGAATCTCCTTTGACGTGATCCAATATAAAAATGGAGATAATTTAGATATGACACATCCTAGGTCTTGGGGGAGGTCATGTTTCACACACCCACGCACGGAAAAAGGATAATGACACTGCAAAGTTATAAACACATGCAATCATATAAAAAATTAGTTATTTTTTATGATACCTTCATGGGATAAAATTTATTAATATAAAAAATAATAAAATCATGCTTTTGACATTATCTGTACTCTTAGAAGATTCAAATGGTCATGCAATTTCAACCTCGCCAAATTGTATTCCATGGTGAAGCAACGCCATAGTGAAGGCCCATATGAAGATGGCACCCTCACACCCATTATAACTTCGTGTGCCAAAGAAAGACCTTTTTTTTAAAAAATCCATGGGACATCACCTTCTTTGAAATACCAATTAGAGGGACCAGTTGCCTCTGATCCTATACTTTCTAATCGTCTTGGCCAATTTTACTTTTTAGTTTTTGAAGTAATAAGATATTTCCTAACAATCAATGTGTCACTTTGTTTCGATGATAAGTGCCTCCATAAAGAAGATGATTTTTTTTTAAATATATGCATGGGATCTAATAAGTGGGTAATCTTAAGATACTCCTAATATGGGAGGTTATAAAAGATATATTTCCTTTTCATCCCAATGGGAAATTTCTCAACATAGGTTTCGAAGAATTCTGGATCATCGAACATAGGCTCCCCATTTGAACCTCAATTTCTATGAACTTCTCCTTCTCTCTCTCATATGCTCTAAGCCATTGTACTGGTGTCGTTATTACAGGCCTTTGGGTTATCTCTTGTTTACCATTGAAAGCGGATGTTGCTCTTGTAAGGTTGTTCTTCTAGGAGGAATACCCTAGAGTAGTCATACACTAGCTTTCGTAGGTCCTTGGACCATCTAGCTTTCAAAGAAGGTCCACAACATTTACATCCATAATACCCTTTTTTTACAAGACTTGTAAAATTATTGTATAAAATATGCATGGCACGTTAAAGAATATCATGAAGATCAAAACAATTACAACGAATTAAATAATTAATATGCGAAAGAATATTGTTACATATATAAACAAATTAATAAACATGTAATTTACCAGAGAAAAATCCTAAGCCTGGATAATCATGTGTCATGTAAGCACATATGTCATACAATGTAAAACTCCTCTCTGCTGTGATGGGTGTTGATACATCGTATATATTTATCCCATCCCATAATTTCTTCAATTCATCTACCAGTGGTTTTAAGTAGACATCCATATTCTTCACTTTTCTTCTACCATGGACTATGAGAGCCAACATAAGATGTTCATTATTCACGAACAACCATGGGGGGATATTGTTATTGATCACTACTACAGGCCAAACACAATAGTTGGTGTTATGGAGGGAATATGGGTTGACGCCATTCATGAATATGCTGAGTCGTAAACTTCGTACTTCATCCTCAAATTTTTTGGGCCATGTATCCTCTATATGATTCATGGCTATTTAATCTGTTGGGATTCACATAACTCCAAAATCACTTCTATGTGAGGCATGCCATCCCTGCAACATAGATAATTATTTACAACGAAAGAGCCTTTGAATCCTTGGGATCATAGACATGTGCCTCAATATCTTAAAAGGAGGACCACATGATTTACCCTTCTTTTTTGATTTATCATACCTTTCATGCCCACATTTCAGACATATCTCTTTGTCTTCATATTCTCCTCTATATAGAATATAATCATTTGGACATGCATGATATGATATGCACTGAACACCCAACATTTTCAACAATTTCTTTGCCTCTTCGTAGCTACCGGGAAAGAAATGATCACTCAGAAGAACCCTATATTTAAATAAACTGTAGTTGGTCATGGAAAATATTAAATGTAAATTAATGCCAATAATTATTAATGTTCATAAAATTGACCATTTGTAATGTTAATTGTGTGATTATATTTCTCAAAATATAAGGGACTTGATGGTAAATTACTTCAAAATTTCCAAGAAACATGCATTTGACAAGCCAAAATTTGCTTTCAAGTTGTACAGTAACATCGTTTTTCCCAATTGGGTAGACTTTGACTGATCGCCAGGTCCAAAGAGAGGGGTGGTGGAAGAAAATTTAAGGCTTTCGAAAAAGGTATCAAAGATATGAGCATCATCCCCTAGTTGATCATCATTATGGAATGCATCTAACAACATTGTCTCCATGGCAGTCATATCCATTAAGTAATCATCCTACCAACCTCTATTGATTGCCTCCATTACCAGCTTGTGAAGAATTACTATTGTTGTATTCATTCCTAATTAACGAATCTGGACATAGTGGGAATTGAATAGGTGGTTGATTCAACCATTCTTGGTATCGTTCCTTTCTGAATTTTTCTCTTAATTCAACCTTCTATGGATTTGAAATTTTCGTGATGTAAAACAAAATATGGTAGGTAGGTCAGTCATCATCACTAGAATCCTAATAATTTCAAAAAATATATTTGAACATGATTAGTACAAAATCGATGATATCAATTAGTAAGCACGTCAATGCATGACTAATTATTTTGACATTGAAATAATTACATTATACCAAGCAATTATTATTACCATCATTGTCCCAGGATTGTGGTTAGAAGATGGCATGTTACAATTGGCAGGGTGAAGCGGCTGTCCATTTTCATCTACCAACTGTGCCTTGTGGTATGCTGCTCCTGATAAGAGCTTCTGACATTTTGGAACTTTTTGAATAACTCGATTCTGAATTTGCATGAACCTGCAAATTTGTACACATTAATTTTATTCAGGTGATTGACATGGATACAAAAAATAAATTCAATTAGATAATGAAAATATAAATAAAATCTGAAGTAATTACGTCTGGAGATGCATAGGGAGAACTCCACGATGGACTTTGAGAAATATTATGGAACAATCTAGATTTTGAAGAATTGTCCATTTGATATAATTATGATATTTTCTCCCTGCATTTGAGCAAAATAAACAATAAATTTTGGTATGCATGCCTAAAAGTAATTTCGGTGCCTTAAAAATGGACTTATAATTGTTATCGGCGCTAATGTACTGTTAACTGCACTGGTGCAGTTTTATTAACATACACACCGGTGCTGTTAGTTAACAAACACACCGAATATTAGGAAAAAATCAGTAAATTGAAAAATGGGCGGAAAATTGTTTTTGGAAATCTAATTTCATAAAAAAGTTGTTTAAATAGTAAAAGCTATTCATTATTTCATTATTTTTGCAATTTTTTTCATGGAGGGATTTGCACGAGAGACATATCTGGAGCAAGAGAGCACATGAGCATTGTGGAGCATAAAAATACATTCAAACAACAACACTATTCAAAGAATCATAATTTGAAACATCTGGTGATTCACAAAAAAACAATTTTACTGTAATAATTTTTTTTTACAATTTATGTTAGATTTAATCATGCATAGTAAAATTTTAAAATTTTACTGTCCATTTTACTAATAAAATCATTTACAATCTCTATTCCTATTTAAATTTAATTAAAATTCAGGAAAAAAAAAAATCCATTCTTACGTTAAACCCTTGCTTATTCTTGTTTATGTGACTTCACAATTAGGGCTTTTCATTTTAGATTTATAGGGTTTGCATTAATATATATAGGTGTATGAAATTTAACCCATGAGACCACATGCAGAGTTGGATCCTAATCCATGTCGGCCCTTGCACGATTTTTTAAAAAACATTTTTTTTGTAATCAGTGCACACTGTTTAAAATAGCGCACCGGTGCGCGATTGTAGTATAACGTACTAGGCGCGTACTGACAAAAAAACTATTTGATAAAAACCGTTTTTTATTAATTTATATTTATGTTAATTGGTGCATCGATTTTAATATAACACATTGGGTCTCCTTATTTACAAAGAGCACCGTATGATGTTTCTACTGTATTGGCGGTGCATTTATAAGAAGCTACCGCACTGCTTTTGGTACGTACATTGCGAAAGGCGCACCGTTTTCTTGATATTTTTTTTTTTACTTGAAAAGTATGTGATTTATTTATAAAATATATTAATGAATGGTATAAGTTTCATATTGATAAAGAAATGGCTGACAAGAGTTCAAGTAACAAAAATACTGATAACGCATCCAGAAAAGCAAAAAAGGCAAATTTTTGTAAATTCTTTACAAACCTTATTATTTTTGAACTATATGTAAGTTTAAATAATATGTATTGTTTAGTGTGTATCATGAAGAACCACAAAATGACAAAGTTCGATAAGATTATTTCGGATCTAAGACCAAAAGAGCGTAAAATCTTGATGGAAAATTTGCAGAAGGATGAATTAGGTGAATGAAAAAATACTATCAATCCAATATGAGTTTCTTTTTTGAATTTTCATTAATAATATACTTAAAAATATTAGATAACATGTTTAAAACAATATATTAATTTAGATATGTTTAATGTTCTACAGGGACCAACAGCAAAGAAAAGGAATGTTGTTCTAAGAAAAGAAAAAAAATAGAACATGAAAATGAAAATGAATTGCTCCTTAGCTCATCTGGAGTGGTGCTGGGGGTTAACGAAAGGGGGGAAAAATTTTACAAAAAAATTGAGGGATCTAGTGGAAAAAATGTATAGACGTTATTTCCACTTACAATACAAAAATCAATCCAATGATTCCAAGAACCAAATTTTATTTAAACTACAAGACTAGTTTCGAGGAAGAAGCAAAAAAAGAAGGAATGAAAAAGTAATATTCCTTTAAATGTTTTTCTAGAATTATTTATAAATATAATTTATAAATATCACTTTTGTTATATTTACTTTTCATATATCAATATAAAAATTAAATATTTTATTGTCATGTTACATTTTCAAGAAGATTATGAAAATCTCAAAAGATGAACGAGCTGATATCAGAAATATGCTAGTAGGAATGTCCAAAAAGGTTTACAAGGAGATGGTCAAAGAAATGGAAAAAATTGCATTGCAGGAGGAGCCATCTCAACAACAATGTGCTTCAAATGTAATATGTAATCATTGAATCTTTCAATATTTAGGTACAATAAATAAACAATTTAGCATTAAATATTAATTTTCAAGAATTTTCTTGCAGAAAAGAAAAGAAAATGGAACCCATTCAACACATAAAACATGACAACAAGGAAGAAAAGGGTTGAACCCATTCATTTTTGTATATTTTAATTTGTTTTACAACAATCATCATTGAATGTCTTCATATAGGTGTTAACATACAAAGAAGAACCATCAGAAGAATTGATCGACATTGGGTTAAATATGGGTTGTCAGTATATGCTGGCATATCAGAAATTAATTGTGGAATTTGTAACCATCCATCTTGTTTTATTTAGCTCCGTCTAAAATTAATAGAATAAAAAAATATTTTATATTAAATTTATGATTTGTTATGGGGTATAAAACTTGCAAGAAACAAAGTATGGAATTGCGCCAACAAATGAATTGTTGAGAGATGGCATGAAATTTGGTTTTGAAATAATGTGTATAGTTCACAAGTCAATTCTTGCTATGGTAAATTTCTTTTCGATTTACATTGATGCATATTATTTAATATTGCAATTTTCATTATTCTCACCAATGTATATACACTCACTACACTTTATTTTTATGTTTGTAGATGGAACTTGAAGAAGAAAACAATCAACACAATGAACAAAACATTCCTCCAAATAACCCAAGTCATGGAAGTAGCTCGAGCAGTGACAACAGTTCCAACGAATACTGATAATCAATATATTTGGATATCAAAGCAAGGCGTTGTATTTTTTGAAATATTTGTCTCTGAAATCAGACAATTTGTTTAATGTAATGGACATAACATCCCAATTGAAAGACAAAGGGATACCAATAAATGTCCCATTTTGTATGAAAAAGAGTGTCTTATATATATATACATTTTAATTTATTCTATTGCTTTCTCCATTGTCGCTGTGAAATGTTACACCACTGATTAAATATATGGATGATTAAATATTATAATGAAGAGATGCGAAATTTGATGATATGATATAACAAATTAATCCAAACACCACATTCAAATGCACTAATAAAAATTAAATTGATATTAATATTGTTATAAGATATGTGTCAACTTTTGATGAATAATGAATTTAAAAAAATCACAATAATTTGACTAGGTTGATGTTTCTAAAAAATAGAAAATGAACACTGGTGCATGTTAGTTACTGCGAACTTGTGCGTTTTTATGATAATATGCATCAGTGTGTTTCTATGACCTCTAGGAACCACACAAATACCAATACCAATTAGAATGCTTGGTGCGATTTATCGACGACTACCACCCAGGCGGACATATTAGTGTTGCATGCACCAGTATGGTTTACTTTTAACGCGCTGATGCGTTTTTATAACTTGTTAGTATATTCCGACACATAGGAAATAGTTAAGAATAACATAGTCTAGTGTAGAGTTAGGTAAAGTGTGTTTCTTTACCATGTACATTTGTAACTTATTATCCAATGGTCACAATTTGTAGTGATCCGACAGTTATCTCTCACCTCGGTTTTAATGACACTTGATCCATGGTTTAGCACCCGATTGGTCCATGATCTATATTTAAATAGCATGGAGGATCATTTTTCCGGTAACCGTTTATGAGAGAAACATATGTAACTTTTCTTTTATATTAATAAATTTCCTGAAGTGGCCGCGTTGGCTCAGGCCGTGGACTGTTTACCTCTTTGAGGATTTCAACCACGTGATTATACTGGTGTACTGATTTGCGATCTGTTTGTGAGTTGTGAACTTTGGTTCTTGATCTACAGAAATTACCCTGTAAATTCCTACATGGTATCAAAGCTATTTTGAGGTCCGCATTAGTTGTTGATCACAATCCGAAGCTGGTTTGACTACATGCGAATGCTGTTTTGTAGATCTACTATTTATGAACATTTTTGGACTTGGAGAACTACTCGGTTGTGTCTAGAGCATCTGTTACAGTGAGGAACGCCTTTTGTTTCATGCGAAAAGGTTTTCGGCTGCCCAAATTATGACAATTTAGATCTGGAGGTATAAAGCATCTATTTTGCAGTTATATTTGTTAATAGTTCTGCTTATTTCGATTTTTTTCTGTTTATTTTCGATATTAAGATTTTATTTATTTTCTGGATTTATACCCTCTTCTCTGTGTATGCTCTTTGCTGTGCGATGTGTGCAATATCTGCAAATCAGAAATAGGAAAAATAGATTTTTTTTGCTATGTATTCTCTTTCCCCGCATCTTTGTGCGATCTCGGGAAATCAGAAATAGTGAAAAAAGTGATAGTTGCTGGTAGGGCTAACCGAAAATCTAACATTCTGCTGTAAGGCTTTGCATTTCATTTTTTTTTTCTCGTTTTTTTGTGTTTTTTGTGTGCAGGAAAAGGCATGCACACCGAAGAGTACCAAAAAAAAAAACCCTTCCTCCTTTCATACAATAACGTGATCCTTTTACTATCTCACTTGGTGAGGGGTTATTTTATGAGAATAGAGGTCTTGGGTTCAAGTCTCTTTCTCAAGCTTCTTTTGTAAAACGTTTTTGTCCATTGGAGCAGTTAGTTTTAGCTTTTCTCAGCTTCAGTTTCGTTTTAAAAAAAATGGAAAGTGCATGCCCGATTATTCTTAACAGCACCAATTATTTCCAATGGCTACATCACATGGTAGATATACTTAGAAGTAAAGGGCTTTATAGAATAGCCATAGGACAAGAAACTAAACCTTCTGATGATGATAAAGGTGCTAAATGGGAAAATAAAAAAGATCAAGCACGAGGGTTGATAGGAATGTCCATTGCTCAAGATCTTCGATTTCATATCCTTGACATTGACACCCCTGATGAAGCCCTAGAAAAGCTAAAAAATGTTTTTGGCATTCAAAACCAAATCAAGGTCCACCAGCTTTAAAATGAGTTGCTTACTTTGGATGCCAATAATTTCTCCTCCATTGAAGATTTTTTGTCCAAATTTAAGACCCTCAGAATTATTTTAGAAGGTTGTAAGATCAAAAGGGACGATGGTAGCGTCATCTATTGAATTCTTGCTAAGCTTGACCTTGCATACTCTGTATTTGTTTCCGCCTTCCATTCTACCAGAGAAGCCATCATTTCTTCAGGAACCACCTACAAGAATCCCTCTTTTGATGCCTTTTGTGATTCTTTGATAAGAGAACAAGAAATTTTTTACACCTTGGTCTTATCACTACTGGAAATGCTTCTAATAAATCCTTAGCAGCCCAACGACAACCATATAAAAAGAATCCCAAGAAGCAATATCCTAAAAAATCTGGTCCTAAACCAAACAAGGGCCCTAAGAAATTTTAGTTGCAAACTGAAAAATCGAATCACCAAAATAATAAGGCAAATCAAAAAAAAGGGAAGAAGACAGATATACATTGCAATTTTTGCAATCGGGATGGCCATATAGAGTCCAAATGTTTTAAGAAGATGGAAGCCTTAGAAGCAACAATGAAGAAGCACAACATCAATTTGGAGCACTATTCACCTTCATCTTCAGGCATGGCACTTTCTGCTTGTGATTTTCAAGCATCAAGATCTGGTTATGCATTAAATGTATCTTCTTCTTCTCCTTCTCATGAGTGGCTCATTGATTCTGGAGCTTCTTACCACATGGCTAAAAATAAATCCATGTTTTCTTCTTTAATGATTGTAACACCAAACATATTTATGTTGGTGATGATAGATCTCTTAGTGTTGTAGGATCTGAACCATTCATCTAGATAATGGTCGCCTTAATGGATGTACTATGTGTTCCTACCTTGTCATGCAACCTTCTATCTCACATATTCATCCTCCCATTCAGGTGAAGGGAAAATAGTAGAATTCTCACCTCATGATGTTGTAATCAAGGACCTCAAAGATCCTAGACATATTTTAGCTACTGACATTGCTGATATTTCCACAAGGTTGTATAAGTTTGACAACTTTGGGTCTTCATGTCTTCCCTCTGTTTTTTTTGCTCATAATGATGAAGTGAGAAAACTTTGGCATGAGTGATTTGGTCACTTAAACTATCGCTTTCTTCAAAATATATGTAAGGAAAATATGGTGATGGGTCTTCCTATGGTATCTTGCCGAGATGGTGTTTGCTCTGGATGTGTACTCGGAAAAAATCATAAGGATAGTTTTGACAAATGTGCCTCTTGGCACGCTTTAGCCCCTTTGCAGCTTGTGCACAGTGATTTACGTGGTCCAATTCTTGTTGTTTCTTTCTCTGGTTACAAGTACTTCTTAACTTTCATTGATGATTTTTCCAGATGCACTTGGGTATACCTCTTAAAACTCAAGAGTGAAGTTTTTAACATGTTCTTGGCCTTTAAGGCCTTTGTTGAAAAGAAATATGGACATTCAATTCTTAAGTTAAGATCAGACAATGGAGGAGAATATGTTAACAAAAAAATTATCAACTTTTACACTGAGCATGGCATTCAATTGCAACATACCATTCCATATACTCCACAACAAAATGGTGTAGTTGAAAGGAATAATCTCACATTAAAATAAATGGCTAATTGTATGCTTCAATCTAAAGGAGTTGGTCTCAATTTTTGGGCAGAAGCCATTAACTGTGCAATTTACATAGTAAATCGCACTCCTACTAAGGTTTTAAAGAATATAACTCCAGAAGAAGCTTGGAGCTCGATCAAACCAGATGTAAGTCACTTTCGTGTTTTTGGAAGTGATGCTTGGGCCCATATTCCAGATGCGAAACATAAAGCCTTAGAACCTAAGAGTGAAAAATGCATTTTTGTTGGATATTCTGAAGATGTCAAAGGATATATACTTCTTCAACCAAAATCCAAAAATATTATCATTAGAAGAGATGTAAAATGTGATGAAAACATATCGGCCTGAGAGCCTAGTTCAGAAAGTGTGCCACCTTTGGCCTGCGGGCTTGATTCGGCATATGTGCCACCTCTCTCTCTCTCTCTTCTATTTTTAATAGCATTCCTTCTAGTTCAGATGATGACAACGAGGATGAAAATCCTCCTCCACCTCGTGAAATTGTTCCTTATACTCCACCTCTTCCAATATGGGTCCGCTCTACTTAGGATGCAATAGGTTCTCTTGCAAGTGACCCTATCGATCGACGACGTACACATTCTCAGTTCGAAAGAGCCTCTTCCTTATTGGCTCAAGTTCCAGAAAAAATTGATCCAGAAACCTTTCAAGAAGCCTCCAGTCATCCAAATTTGGATGAAGCTATGAATGAAGAGTATCATTCCTTATTGGCCAACAATACTTGGGATCTTGTTCCTCTTCCAAAAGGAAGAAAACTTGTCAGATGCAGATGGGTTTACAAAGCCAAGTTTGGACCAGATGGAAAAGTGGATAGACATAAAGCTCGTCTTGTTGCTAAAGGATTTTCACAAGTTGAAGGCATTGACTATACTAAAACCTTCTCCCCTGTTGCCAAAATTAATTCTATCCGCCTTGTTCTTTCCCTTGCTGCCTCCTTTAAATGGGAAGTCCATCAGATGGACGTTAAATCCGCCTTCTTACATGGAGATTTGCATGAAGAAATCTACATGAAACAACCCCCTGAAGAAGCAGTTAAGAAAGAAAAACAGCAATGGTAGATTCATGAATGTGCATGCTCAAACAACGAGGTGATGCAGGAATGACATGAGGGATAAAATATCAAAAAAGCCCCAAATCTGGAGAACTAAAGCTCATCACCAACCTGAGATTGACAACTTTACATGATGTGACCTATGAAATCGTTAAATGGAGAAATCATAGTAACAATAAAGTAACCTATGTAACAATAAAGTCGGATTCATCGTGGGAGTGGTAATGGGAGAAATCATAGTGAACAATAGGAAACATGCAGAGTTGCTTACAATCAAATAGATGAAAAAACACATACAAAAAAACCTAGATAATAATCATGAACAAGCTTAATATTGAATTATGAACTCGTAAAGGAACTTACAAAATGTGACATTACGAACCCGGTCAAGCGCACAAGAAAAAATATCCTGGACATGACCCCGGTTGACAAATTGTATTGCTCATGATGTAAGAGGATTTGTACCGCACTTCCAAGTCAATCAAACTCCATCATTATCTATACAATAAATACAAGTAATTGATGTAGTATTTTTTACTCTAAGATGCATTCTTATGATAATGTTAGAACATATGTTGAAAATGTCAAAACATACCCGAATAAGCTCCTCTTCGTTTCAAGAAAAAATTTATTGGAGTCGCATGAACATGGAACAAGCCTCCCACGATCTGAAAGAGTAGCAACTAAGTCAACAATGACTTTTTTTGTTGCTATCGTTTGGATCGAGGAGGTTTGCTCCAAGATTAAATTGCTCCAATAAATTATTCTCTACTAAACGAGGGCCAACCATGTGAAGGTGGAAGCTCTTATGGCCCCTCCCCCCTCACATCACTCTCAATTCCCCAATACCCAATCTATATTTCATTTTTTTACTTTCATGAGCATAAAAAAAAATTCAATAACTAATAAAAAAACAATTCAACAAAAAAGTACGCAAGGAAACATTGCAATTAATGCTTGACATAAAAATAGTATGATAAATGAGTTTTTTTATATAACGCAAAAAAAATGTTCCAAGTATGGTAACGTTTGTCTTATAATAATACAATATTTTACATTATCAAATTTTCTTTTTCTTCTTCCTATTTCTAAAGCTCCTAATTACATCATCAATATCATCGTGCTCTGCTCCCTGTTTCGTGCCTTTCGACCCACACCTGCCGACCTAGTTGCGTAGTCACGATGTACGGGTCTCATCCCGAGTGACGGGGCATCGCCTACAAAAACAGATAATATTTAATTTTAATTGTCAGTTTTTAAATATCATTGAACTAGTTCGGTAATATTAATAAAAAAAATTGCAATGAGATTATTTACCTGGTGCATTAGTTGTCACCGCTGACCTAGTTGCGTAGTCACGATGTCTGGTCTCATCGAGTGACGGGGCATCGCCTACAAAAACAGATAATATTAAATTTTAATTGTCGGGTTTTTAAATATCATTGAACTAGTTCGGTAATATTAATAAAAAAAATTGCAATGAGATTATTTACTTGGTGCACCGATATCGCTGTCGACCTAGTTGCGTAGTCACGATGTCCGGGTCTCATTCGGTAATGGGGCATCGCCTACAAAAACAGATAATATTAAATTTTAATTGTCGCTTTTTAAATATCATTGAACTAGCTCGGTAATATTAATAAAAAAAATTGCAATGAGATTATTTACCTGGTGCACCGATTTGTCGTCGTTGGGACCGTTGCCTCGTTCTTTCTCTCAGTAGTAAGATCCTCAAGGGAAACATTCTCTATCATTTAAACAAAAAAAAATTATAAGGACAACCATCAAGGTATAATTAGAAAAAAATTAGAAGTGGAAATTAATTACCAGTCACGGCCCTCACCGATAGTATCATTGTCGGCATGGTCCCCACTACAATGATCAGAGGTGTACGTGAGGATCATCTACATCCGGCTCTAAAACTCGGGTTATTTTCCTTGTCGGTAGTCGTCGCTCCCCGATTTAAACAAAGTTGTTAGACATTAAATTTATGGACGAAAAACAAACATATTGAAAGGTTAATGTTTTACCTTATCGAGCATTCGGATCTTGGGACCTACCCCAAGCTTACGACGTTCAACTACGGCTTGATAGCCGAAATGGAAAGCGATATTTTTATCTTCCTCTATAGTTTTCTGTTTCGAAGTCATCACCCCTACATTACATATGATTGTGTATTTTTAATCATATTTGATAGGATTACAAAAACGTTGGAAGGCGATACAATTAATTATAAGATGTTTAGCTACTTAATTACAATTCTTGCGGCTAATTTCAAGTAGTCGCCTTGCCTAGCTTGTGATGGCCCTTTTTTTTCAATCTTAGCTTTGGTTGCCTTTGAGGTGTCGTGCAACCTAGCATCAAAATATTGAAGTCAAATATGACGTAGCACACTTTTATTTTAGACATAGAGAAAAATTAAAGCTATTGAATTAAAGTTGTAATTTACCTTGCGGGTCCAGCTTTGGCATTTTTCCTTCTTTCTTTTCCCTTTTCTCTTTTCCATCATGGATGAGTGCTCTCCACTCACTCTATGGAACCGTGAGAGGACACTCGTATCTAGGGTTAAATTGCAATTTCTTCCTATAGGTGTCCCCGGTATATTTCAAATATTTGCGGTTACCCGAGCCATTGGCTTTCAGTCAAATGTGCCGACCCCAAAAAGGGCTTCTAGATAATCTAGAAGTTCTTTTTTCAGAGTTGGAATTCCAGGGAATTCCACCCCGTGCGTATGGTTGGGCCAAAAATTACCAACGCATGGCTCTCCAAAAACCTCGTAGAACTCATTGTTTCCTACACATAAAAAAAAGATATTATCATTAATTTAAAAATAAAAAATCATGATAAATATATTTTAGATAAAGTACATGAAATAGTTAAAATATTAAAATTTACCCGGGAGTTGTACGTGCTTTATAGGGACACCTTCAGCCGTTCACCAACAACGTGCCATTAATGGTCCCTATGGAGTTGACACGTGTAGCTCCAGGGAAACGCAATAATGTAGTTGGCCATATCGGCCCTCATCATTGCCAACACGTTCATCTGTTGGTCGAGGCGTCGCTGGGGCAGGGGTGTGTTTCTTGGTCGGCACCTAAAGGAGTATAAGGTGTATGAGAGGGTTGCTTTGGGGAAATCTCTTGCCCTTGTGTCCCACTACCACCAACACCGGGTTCGGCAAGCGCTAGAAAACGCTACATACAAAAGAACTTTTTGTTAGTTTAGTCAATGTAAAAATTAAAAATCAAACTATCAAAATTCATCTCATGCAGAACAAAAAAAATATCCTTTTGACTTTTTATTATTACCTGATATGTTTCTAGCTAGCTCATAAGTTTTTTTATCCTCTCTTCTATTTCAGGTGTTTGAGGCGCGCATATCAAAGTATTAAATTCCGACCTTGCATCTCGTGCATTTTTTCGCAACAAGAACACTGGAGATAGGGATGAAGAAAGCTCTTCCTCAAAGAGGGAATCATCAGGCGTACCATGGATAGGTGTCTGCATATTTGAACAAAATTAATATTATTTCAATTATGTAAATAACTAAAATACTCCGAAGATAGAGCAATCGTTTGGCACTTTACATGTTCTTCCGCTGGCATTTTTTCGCACTCATCCCGTCTCTGGGGTTGTTCTCGTAATGCTCACGATCGGTCCCGTCACATTGCAATAAAATTATAAATGTAAAAACTTGAAAACAATATCTAACTTGAAAACACAAAATGAAAAACTGAAATAATTTCTAATAAGACACCGGAAGACAGAGTTAGAGTTTCAAATATGCCTTGCATTGAATTCGATCTCTGAAACATGTCATTGCACATTAAGGCACCCAAACAAGACACAAGTTGACAATGACGACCTTATTGAATATATTGTTGGAGCAACTTCTAGTAAAATTGTTGTGAAGACCTTGAGGACATTTTTTGGAGCAACATTGTTGAAGTTGATGGTATAGCATTGTTGGAGACGATCTTGAAGGGCCTTGAAGTGAAGCTTTTGGAGCAACTATTGAAAAATCCTTAGAGAATTTAAGTAAGGCACTTTTCTATCTTCCATCACCTTTTTTCCTTTCAATATCCTTTAAACAATTTTGTTGATATTTAATGTTTGAAATCACGTTATAATTCCTTTATTATATGTGTTTGGGGACTTTTCCCTTTGAAATTACCCAAAAAATACCACAGCAATTTTATCTTCAGGATGCATGTCCCGATCCCTATTGTTCAATATTTTGATTGATAGTAGTAAACATAGAGAGTTAGGGGGCTCTTGACTTGGTTTGGTTGGGCCATTAGATCCCTAACATCTACTAGGGAGAACCCCCCTTGAGTTGGAGGAGAGCTAGCCCGAGTGAAATGAGGTTGGTGAGGTGACAATGGGGCTATTGAATTACACATGGTATCACACTTTAGCTTTAGGACTTTATCTTGAGAAGTGCGATATTTTTCTATATCAATTCTCAAAATTTTTACAACACTATTGTTAAGAACTAATAAGAAGTGATGTTGAGGGGTTTTTGGGTATAAGAAACAATACTATTTAAAAAATAGGGTTCTCGATCCTTGGAATTCCTTCACCTGGGCCTACGGGCACACTAGAATAATTTCACACTAAACCATGCAAACTTAAAAGTAACTTAAGAGATCCATAAAGTAATAATAATCATAATTCTTAATTTCCTATTATACGATATGATGCAAATTATTCAAACATGAAGCAATGAAGACATGCAATGTCTGAATTTCAAGATTGATGAACCAATACAAGAAGTTAGAAACTACAACTTTGATTCAATACTCAGTGTCCTAACTCCATGAAGGAATCTAGTTTGTAGTACGCAGACATGCATCATGTATTATCAATTCTTAATTGACAACAACTAAAGGACATCTACCTCATCGGTGCCTTCCCATTTTGTGTTTTTATGTTATATTCCTTATAAAAGTGTCAAATTTATCTCAAAGTAAGCAACCATCGAATAAAAATAAAAAAATAGTTGAGATATGATTGAGAAATGGTCATTTATTTCTTGAAAGGATCTTCATGATTTCTTTGGTTGTTTTTCATCTCAAGAAACAAGAAATGACCTAAGAAACTATCATGATGTAATATAAGAAACAACACGGTGCAATGGTCGTTTTCAAAGCCAAATGATGTCCATTGAGGACATGGCCTTTATTTGGTTCTCGTTTCATAGGAGTTTCGGGTAGAAATGGAACTTTGTTGTACCATTTCCCGGTAGTAAAAAGGGAAAGCCTTCTTTTTCCATGGAAAATAATTTACCTTTCCTTTTTCAAGATAATCTAAATCACAAAAAATATGAACTATACTGCACACATTCTTGGATAATGTGAAAGTGGAAAAGGAATACCCTACACAAGTGATGCACACATGTACATTTGAACACTAATAGATTTTTGTAGTTGAAATGCAATGCTTGTTTTCATTTAAATGTAGGGTTTTTTAAAGTAGGGAGAAATAATGGCTGCCAAATTAATAAGCGTTTCTTTGGGAAAAATTTAAATCTTGTATTGGGTGATGAAGATAATAGAGGGTATTGAATCTTGATTCTTGACATCTAGAGAGAACCTTACAGCCCTAAAACAATCCAATGGAATTGACCAAAAAAACCCAAATAGAGTCAACCCTACTATAGGAGGAAGGGGCTCGCAGTAAGAACTTACCATTTTGCAAGAGATGAGGGTGAACGATGAGGGTGAATGCGTGGCGAATGTCGTGCAAGAGCTCGGTGGTGAATGCCGAGGGCGAATCGTCGTTTTGCAAGAGCTTAGGGCGACTGTCGTTCGCAAGAGCTCTGGGGAAAATGTCGAGGGCGAACATCGTTCGCAAGAGATCGTGGCGAACGCCGAGGGCGAATCTGTGTCGCAAGAGCTCGGGGGCGAATGCCGAGGGCGAATCGTTTGTTACGCAAGAGCCGAGAGCGAATGTCGAGGGCGAATGATGTTCTGCAAGAGCCGAGGGCGAATTACGAGGAAAAATGTTGTTATGCAAGAGCTAAGGGCGAATGTCTGTTCCGCAAGAGCGGAGGGAAAATGCGCGCGTGATATCGGATGTTAATGTAGCTATTGCGATGGATATAAGTTTCGTATTTTTTAATAAAAATCATTTTTATGTAGCACGCATATAAGTTTTGTATTTTTATGTAGCGTGCATATAAGTGTTCGTTATACCGACAGTGGAAAAAGCGTCGCTATTGCAACGGATGCCTCCAAACGTCGCAATTGCGACACTTAGACATTGTGTCGCACTTGCGATGTTTGGAGGCAGCTGATCGCAATAGAGACACTTTTGGGCATAGTGTCGCAATTGCGACGTCTTCCTCCAAACGTCGCAATTGTGACACTTTTTATAAGTGTCGATATTGCGACACTTTTCTATAAACGTTGGTATAGCGACGATTTCGAGTGGGATTAAAAAAAATTGGGGGAAATTTCCGACATTTGGTCAAAAGCATTGGAACCAAGTGTCGGAATTTCCCCCAAATGTAGTAGTGTCCCCTTCTACTGAATCGAAAGGCACATAGATTCTTTTGAAGCTCTTAAGAGTCAAGATTTCCCATTTTTCTTGAAAATAAATGATAGCCATGGAAATTATTTTCGATTATGAAATACATGAGAAAATAATTAGTCATCTAGTGATACTATGAAATACATGAGTCTAATAGTAAGTCGGCACTTATGAATGATATAGGTCGTTCATTATGTTGATCATATTTTTGTGTAAGAATAAAAACAAGAGAAGAATTAGAAGCGAAGGTGTAAAGCAGGAAATCCTTATTGAAGTATGGATCGAACAATGTCGGTGCTTTTGCGATAGCTTGCTTTATATGATAAAATGCATCCTTTTTCCCTCTTATCCAATTTATATATTGCGTCCTTCTTTACCATCTCGTGAATTGGTTTCATGATTTGTGCGTAATCGAGAGATGAATTTTGGAGGAAGTTAATTTTCTCCTAGAAGGACTCGCATAACTTTGTTTCTTACCGGGAAAGGAATCGTGTGATATCTTTGACACTTTCGGGGTCTACCTTAATCCAAATTTTTGTGATAATATGCCCCCAAGAGATTCCCCTCGGACACAAAAGAAATACTATTCTTGGGATCAAGTTATATCCCATATTTTTGACATTACTAAAAAATATGCTTCATATGGCATAAGTGATTTGACCTTGTTTTAGAAAAACTGTTACACCATAAAGGTGGACCACTATGCTCGACCAATTAGACCACGAAACATGATGTTCATCGAATGCTGAAAATATGAACCTACATTGATCAATCCAAACGACATTATTTTGAAAGCAAACATGCCCAACTTAGTTCAAAACATTGTCCTATGTCCGTCGTGTTACGACACAAAAACCTAGTTGTAGCTCGAAAAACCATTGTGCAAGGAAAATACCTCGACTTAAATACTATCTATAGAATCTGCTCCATTGATGACAATAGGTAGTTAGCTTTGTCCAAGGTGCGGATAAGATTGTGGAAATCTACACACAAGCATATTTCCCTATAATTTTTTTCTCATAGGGACTAAATTTGAAGTCCACGTCGAGTGTCACACTTTGAAGATGATTCGAGCATCCAGTAGCTTCCATAAATCTTTCTTAATCGGAGGCTCAAGAGCCGTGAAAAAATTTCTCGCAACTTCGCTGAAAATGCTTGGCCCCTTCCTTGATTGGGATCACATGTTGGGTTATTTGGGTGTCATAAGTTTTGAGACCATCATACTGACCCCAAAAAATGTCTTGGTGCTACTTAAAAAGGCGTATGAAAGCTTGCTGCTCTTGAGGTGTGCTATAAGTCTGAGATTAACATACGTTGGATATTTCTTTGTGCCAAGGTTAATCTGCTCATGTGACACGCTTGAAGCTGTGAGTTTTCGCATTCACTGGTCCCTTAAATAAATTTTGCAAGTCATACAACTTTTTCAAGTGACACCACACCCTTGGGAAGAGGGGTTTCTTTGCTTTCTTGCATTGCATCTCGCAATGCTCTATCGTGCTCATCCTCATCGATCATTGCATATTTAAACACATTAGAGTTCGACATAAATTCCGATGTCGATGGTCATCCTTAAAAACATGAAATCTAGTTATATTGTTAGGAACAAATGGCTTATAAATAATTTCAATAGAAAATCCATCCCTTAGTGGTGACAACCTGGCATCTGAATTTTCCAATGTATCAACAGTGGCATTACGAATCCTAGGAACACCAATAATATTGAAAGCTTGGAATTGAAAAAATTAAGCGCCATCATATTAGGGAATTTTTAGGTCTAAAATGGGCCTCCTAAGGAAATTATAAAATAATAGTGGATATAATAAAATAAGATTTGATTACATCATCAAATTTAAGAGGAAAAAATGAAAAACTATTTTTTCAACTTATCTCCCTATGGGTTAACTCAAATTTCAAGTGGAAACACTTGTTGGATGCAAAATTTGATTTCTCATCCAAGGAGTACCCATGTTTCATAATTTCAATGGACCTTGCTAAATGAAAAAAATAATAAATACATGAAAAAATGTGATTGTAAACATGTTTTTTTCATGTATTTCTCATTTTTTCAGTGTAGCGAGGGTCCATCAGTATGAAAAATGGTACTCTCTTGGATGAGGAATTAATTTTTCATCCAACAAGTACTCCCACTTGAAATTTGAGTAAAAAAATAGGAGACGGAGTTGAAAATACTAGTTGAAAAAAGTAGTTTTATTATTTTATTATTTTTATTATTTTTAATTTTTTTACTCCAAAAAATGGTGAATCATCCCCCATGGTTGACATCATCATCCCTGAATCCTATTGGTTTTTATAAAGTTTATTTTGTTGTACATTTTTTCTTAGGAGGCCCAATTTAGACCTCAAAAATTCCCCTAATTGACCTCTTGTTGATAACCCTTAATATTAGGTGACACACAATGTATTGTATTCGGTACACCTTACAACGATATCGAGTCACCTATCACTTTAAGTATCTAAAATTTGAGGTCGATGAATTTCTTTTAGGCCCAAAAATGAGTGCTTCATATTCCGCAACGTTGTTGGTGCACTCAATTTATAGGCATCAAGAGATCAGATTTTTTTTCTGTTGCGGGTCTACTAAAATATAACCGAGTCTCGGATCCCTCGTGTGTTTTTGAACAGTCAAAAATACAAAGTCCATAAATTAGAAAAGTTAGAGTTACATCCTATGCTATTAATACCTACATCTACTCGTACAAATATCATTATCACCATTTTAATTTCTTGGAAGGAGTTCCATCTTGTTCATCTCGGTGGGATTGGAGAAAGGCTGAGCTAGATAACATTCGTGTTCGACTTCCAATGAAAATGACTTCTCTAAGTCCCATCATTTCATTTTTTCTCTTCAATTTGTGTCAATGTGCGGCTCATGTATGACTCACTATCAACTCAAATATGATTATTCCTTCCCTTGTACGGAAGCCATATGTGAGACCAATCTAACACAAAGTTGTTGGGTGTGGAGCTTGATTATCTTGTCTATTTTTGTATCACAACGTTGGATCCCATGTACCTTAATGGGGGCGGCAATGCCGCCCGTAATTAAACGCTGCGTGGGGGTCCAAGGGGTCCAGGGGGGGCGGGCTGCGACTTTATGGAGCCCCCCATGGTGGGGGGGTTTTCGGGGGCGGCGCCCGCAAGCTAAAACAAATGTAAAATTGCCTTGTAAAAAGTATAGTAATTTCTAGTCAATCGGGCCATTCATTAGGTGGATGATATGATGATAGAAGTTATGTTTAGTTTAGGGGTTTTTTTTCCCTAGAAGGCAACCCCTCACTTTATGAGGGTATTGTATTGCGGATGTGTATTGTGTGTGTATTCTCGGAGCGAGAAACATATAGGGAGACTATGAGAGAGAAAAAAGGATATTATAGTGGATCCGCTGTAGGTTGTGTCTCTTCATTTCTATGGATAATAGAAAGGAAGGACTGGCTCTTCGGGGTGGACGTAGCCCAAATTGGGTGAACTGCGTATATCCGTGTCTCTTTGGTTGTATGTGTTTTTGTGTGCTTGTGTTTTACGCATATTTTATGTGTTTCATTGCTTTTGTAATATTTAATTTTTCTAACAAGCGGGTATCGAGCCGAAGGTCTATTTGGCTAATACACTCGCAGGAAAGAAGGGTTCTTGGTTCGAGTGGGAGCAATGGCAGAAGATGGTAAATTTAAGGTCGAGAAATTTAACGGCCAAAACTTCTCGTAGTGGAAGATGCGGATGGAAGATTATTTGTATCGAGAAAGATCTCGTACCTACCATTGAGTAGAAAAACAAAGAAGTCGTGGCTATGATAGACGCGAATGGGAGATTCTCGATAGAAAAGGCGCTCGGAACGAGTATGGTTGTGCCTCGCGGCATCGGTAGCCTTCAATATTTCAAAGGAAAAAAACAACGAGAGGGTTTGATTAAGGCATTGGCGAAATTATATGAAAAACCCTCGCCACAAATAAGGTATTTCTTAAGAAAAATTTATTTAATATGAATATGTCGGGAAGGTGGATCACAGTGCAGACCATTTAAATGATTTTAATATAGTTACAGTCGAGTTAAGTTCTGTAGGGGTAAACTTTGATGATGAAGTTAGGGCTCTTTTATTTTTGTGCTCATTGCTAGAAAGCTGGAATGGTTTAGTCATGGCCATTAGTAACTCTGTCTTTGGATCTATTACTTTAAAGTTTGATGATGTTGTCGGTGCTATCCTTAGCGAGGAAATGCGACAGAAAAGCTCCGGTGAGACATCAGGTAATATTTTGAGTGCAGAGTCTAGGGGAAGAAGAATGGAAAGAGAAAAGAGCTCAGGATATCACAGTAAATCAAGGAAAGGCAGATCCAAGTATAGATCGGGGATAGTGTGATGGAAATGTGAAAAGAAAGGACACCTAAAGAAATACTGTAGATTTCAGAAGGGAAAAGAAGGAGACACACATCAAGAAAACAATCATGAGGCAAATGTGACAGGTGATGTGTTACAAGATGCTTTGATTCTTTCTTTCAAAAATGTTACTGATTCTTGGGTTGTAGATTCAGGGGCCTCATTCCATGCCACACCTAATAAGAAATATTTTCATGACTATGTTCAAGGAGATTTTGGACAAGTTCGTTTGGGTGATGATAAACCCTGTAAAATTGTTGGAATGGGTAAATTTATTGTAAAAACAACATGTAATGGAAACCAATGGCTACTAAAGGAGGTAAGGCATGTTCCAGATCCGAACAAAAATCTGATTTCAACGGGAGCGAGTAGCGGTGAAGGTTGTGTGACAACTTTCACTGATAAAACTTGGAAGGTCACCAAAGGAGCCCTGGTAATAGAAAAGGTGAAAAGGTTGGTACACCTTTGTATTTATGCAATGGTATTTCTAAATTTGTTAATGCTTTAACTTCTAAAGGGGAAGATGCAACATTATGGCATCATAGGCTCGAACACATGAGTGAGAAGGGGATGAAAGATTCTTCACTCAAGGAATTTGTTGCGGGTTTGAAGAATGTTGATTTGGATTCTGTGAGACTGCATTTATGGAAAATAGAAGAGAGTCGGATTTCTCGTAGTTGGTAAAGAAAAGAAGAGCGAAAAATTAGAGCTTGTGCATACGGATGTATGGGGGACTGCCTCGTGTATCATCTCTTGGTGGGTCGTCGTTATTATGTTACTTTTATTGATGATGCAACTAGAAAAACATGGATTTATTGTATTCAGAATAAATATGATGTATTTGATATTTTCAAGAAATGGAAAGCTTTGGTTGAGGCCCGAGATAGGAAAGAAGTTGGAAGTGTCTCGGATAAGATAATGGAGGTGAATATTGTAGCAAAGAGTTTGATAGGTATTCGTTCGGAGCATGGAATTCTCGAGAGAAGACGGTTCCAAGAACACCACAAGAAAATGGCGTGTTTGGAAAGAATGAACAAAATAATCATGGAGCGTGCAAGGTGCATGAGATCTCATGCAGGATTTCCTTTACAATTTTGGGTAGATGCTTTGTAGATACTGTTGTTTATCTAATAAATAGAGGGCCTTCAAGTTCCTTGGATGGTGGTATTCCGGAGGAAGCATGGACATGTAAAAAGATAAACTACTCTTTTTTAAAGCCTTTTGGTTGTGACGCCTTTGTCCATATTAATAAAAGAAAATAGAACCAAGCTTGAGGAAAAATCAAAGAAATGTACCTTTATTGGATATGGTGTTAATTATTTTGGTTATCGCTTATATGATTATGAAAATAAAAAAAATCATTAGGAGCAAATATGTAATATTCAATGAAAAGGTATTGTATAAGAATCGGTTGCAGGGAAAATAAATAGGAAAAAGAAAACAAATAATACATAGTTCTTGATGAGATCACGGAAAAGGTAAAGGTGCTTGAAAATAATAATAATCAAGAGCCACAACAACAACAAACACCACAATAAACAGAGCACCCTCAAACACACGAAAGTGGTGTTAGAAGATCTACGGGATAAGTAGATTGCACGAACGATACTCTCCTTCATTATATTATTTATTGTTGATCGATTCTGGTGAACCCTGAATGTTATGAAGTAGCAATGCGGAGTTGAAACGTGGAAGAAATGGGAGCTAGCCATGGAAGAAGAGATGGACTCCTTAATGCATAACCGGACTTGGGACTTAGTCGGGTTGCTGCAGTAAAACTACATTGCGAGAATAAATGGTTTTACAGGCTGAAGGAAGAATATGGAGGAAAACAGAGGTACAAATCTAGACTTGTGGTGAAGGGGTTTGCACAAAATAAAGGTATTGATTTTGATGAAATATTTTCTCCTGTTGTTAAGGTGACCTTAATCAGAACTATTTTAAGTCTTGTAGCAGCGGAATATTTACATCTTGAACAGTTAGATGTAAAGACAACATTTCTCCATGGCGATTTAGAGAAAGAGATCTATATGGAGCAGCCAGAAGGATATCAGGTCAAAGGGAAAGAAAAATTAGTGTGCAGGTTAAAGAAGAGCTTGTATGGCTTAAAAACGAGCTCCAAGGCGTTGGTATCTAAAATTTGACATGTTCATGTCCGAACAAGGATTATACTAGATTTCACTCGATCATTGTGTTTATCCGAAAAAGCAAAATTATGGCAAATATATTATACTTTTTATTGTATGTAGATGACATGCTTGTTGCGAGGGTCTAACATGAAGGAAATAAATGTGCTCAAAATAAAATTGGAAAATTCATTTGCAATGAAGGATTTGGGAGTTGAAAAACAAATCCTTGGTATGAGAATAACTAGAGACAGGAAAAATCGCAAATTAACACTGTCTCAGAATGAGTAGTTACAAAAGGTGTTGCAAAGATTTAATATGCAGAATGAAAAACCAGTTAATACACCTTTTGTTAGCCATTTCAAACTTAGTAAGGAGATGTGCCCCAAGACCCATGAAGAAATGGAATATATGTCTTAAGTTCCATATGCATCAATAGTTGGAAGCTTAATGTATGCAATGGTCTCCACAAGGCCTGATATTGCACATGCATGGGGAGTTGTAAGCGAGTACATGAACAATCCAAGAAAAGAACATTGGATGGCGATGAAATGGATTCTCGGATATCCGAGAGGTACCACAAATCAAGCATTATGCTTTGGTGGTTCAAACATTGCTCTACGAGGATATGTTGATACATATATGGAAGGTGATAGAGATAATAGGAGGAGCACTCACGGGATATATATTTACCGTAGGTGGAACGAGTTGTCAGTTGGGTTTCAAAAATCCGAGTGTTGTTGCACTTTCAACAACGAAGCGGAGTGATGTTGCTCATACGGAGGCTAGTAAGGAAATGATTTGGTTACAAAGGTTTATGGATGAATTGGGTAAGAAGCATGATATGGGCATGTTATACTGTGATAGCCAAAGTGCCATTCATATTGCAAAGAACTCAAGTAACATTTCATACGCTCAGTATTGGAAGGTGGACAGTTGAAGCTGGAAAATATACACACTAGCCAGAATCTTGCAGATATGCTAACAAAAGTTGTAACCAGGGAGAAAATGAGAACATGCTTAGTTTCAATTGGTCTTCAAGGATGACGATGAAGATGAGAAACAGCCAGGTCCAAAGAGGAGTCATTTTCCAGAAAATGAATTAGCGGTGGAGTTGCTACAATCAGTCTCCAAGTGGGAGATTGTTGGTTGTGGAGCCTGATTATGTTGTTTATTTTGTATCACAGCGTTGGACCCCCTGTACCTTAATGGGGATGGCAACACCGCCCATAATTAAACGTTGCCTGGGGGGTCCAAGGAGGGTGGCTGCAACTTTATGGAGCCCCCCCCTAGCGGGGGGTTTCGGGGGCAGCGCCCCCGAAGCTAAAAACAAATGTAAAATTGCCTTGTAAAAGTATAGTAATTTCTAGTCAATCTGGGCCGTTCATTAGGCAGATGATCTGACGGTAGAAGTTATGTTTAGTTTAGGGTTTTTTTTCCCTAGAAGGAAACCCTCGCTTTTATGAGGGTATTGTATTGCGGCCGTGTGTGTGTGTGTATTCTCGGAGCGAGAAACGGATAGGGAGGCTGCGAGAGAGAACGAGAGGATATTACGACGGATCTGTTGTGAGGTTGTGTCTCTTCATTTTTTCTGGATAATAGAAAGGAAGGATCGACTATTCAGGTGGACATAGCCCAAACTCGGGTGAACCACGTATATCTGTGTCTCTCTCGGGTTTTATGTGTTTTATGTGCTTGTGTTTTTCCGCATATTTTATGTGTTTCATTGCTCTGTAATATTTAATTTTCTAGCAAAAGTATCCTTGAAGTTTGTTGGACCAATATATGCTTAATAGTAAACAATATGTTTCCGGAATGTCCACACCTACAATATTGATACATTGATGACCACGGTGATCGGATGAAGGATGAATAAGAGAATTCTGAGGTCACCTATAGCCTAAAAAAATGACTTTTACATTAGTCTTATCCCATTGTGAACTGATTTTCTTAGCAACCGACAATGAAATCACATTCGCGGATGCACCAAAATCGACTAAACAATTGTGAAAATTATAATTCAAAATTTTGAAAGCTAAAAAAATATGAGGGTAAAGTGTGTCATAATTCAAATTCACAAGAGTTATCGAAAATTATATGTGATGAAGAGTCCTCTTTACCTATTAAAGTGTGCGATGAGAGCACTTGGAGAATTAGGTCATGCTATCTCGTTATGCTAGCTCGAAGAGTGAAATGTTTGCACAAACTCTTTTCATATCTTCTATAATGTTGTAATAATATGTGCTAAACATTGCAATGAGTTGTGATGATGAGTCTAGAGGTGTGGCTTTGTACTAGCAACAACAAGGGTGTTGTACTCTGTTCTTGTTATTGTTGGAAGTGTTCATTGTAGCAAGAGCACCTCCCGGACTTGTTTAGTGAATTATGAGAGAGATTTGAAGGCGATAGAAATTTGCATAACAACTATTTCTTAATCTCCTACTTAGAAACATGTCCCTTGCTCCTTAGATTATATTGTTCAATTGATTGCTTGGGTGGAGCTTCACTCATTACTAGTTGATAAACACTTTGTTTGTCAGCATTGTATATAACACTAAATGTATTAATCTGAATTTGAAAACGCTTTGCGTTGTCTTCAGATCATGACATGCTTGCTTGTCTCTTCATTCATCGCTTAGATTGTTTATCCGCAAAAGAGTATCAACAAGGTTTTCCATCATAATGTTCATATTGTGATTCCAATGTGGGCATGTATTTTTGGAATGTTTCTCTTTATGGAATGTGAAGAAGTTATCCATGCCCAAACTTTCGATGTTGAACACCACTTTGGAACTTTGAGCAAATTTGGCCCATCGTGATTTTTTTGTTCCTTTTGAAGAACGATGGCCCGGAAAATTTTATGTTGGTTGTTAATGCCTCACTTGACCATCTCTTCCATTCCGAAACTTTATTGGTGAGAAACTTCAAAGAACTTGGTCAAGCTCTCCATTTCGAAAGAATATTTGTACTTTGTCTTTGCGGAAGAGGCTTGGTTCTTCTTATAATCTTCCTTGAAGTCTTTAGAATCATTATCATCTGTGATGACTTCAATGGGTCACAAATATTTTTCTATAGAAAGAGCTTCTGAAAATGATATATATATATATATATGCAGAACACAATAAAATACATAAATAAACACAAACACATAGATGCAATAGAAAATACACTTCATTTCATTAGTATCAAATAACTGAAATAAGCTTATAGACAGAATGGAAATAAACTAGCTCGGGTGATGGTAGCTTATCTCCGAGAAGAGATGTGGTGGATAAATGCCTCTGAATTATGTTACCATGAGGCTAAAGGGCCTTTTTATTATTGAAAAACATGGGAAAACCCCTAAACAAAAAAAATCTCTAACCCTGAGGAGATGAAATGCCAAGAGTTGTGGGCCTGTTAGGGGTTGGTTGGCGACCAACTTCCAGGGGTTGTAACTTCGTAATATTATCTCCATTTGTTGCATACGATATATTGTCGGAAATATATCTCCAAATACTACAGGGATTTCCAAAAAGCCCTTCCTATGATTACGGGCCTATCGTAGAGCCTCAATAAAAACACCATTTAGGGGTCAAAATTTCTCCGAAAGTTTAGGACCCAAAAAGCGCTAAAAATAGTAAATGCTAATATAAACAAAGAAAGCGATGAAACCGATCGGAGGTCTAGGTGGAATAGGTGAGTGACCACCAATATCCACCTAGATAATTCTTCCCCCTAAAGAAGCAATGGTCACCATTATGTGCATAGCCTCCATGAGGTGAAGAAATTTCTGTTGAATCACGAGTCCCTTGGTGAACCACTTTCCCTCATGAAGGAGTTGGCCTTTGCTTTGACAACTCGATATAGCTAAATCCTTCCGCTAGCGGGTGTTATTTATATTTGTGTCCATGGTCTGATCGGTTTTGGGCCCATTCCATGAAGTCTAGGTTAACTCCTGTTGGTGTGAGTTGTTCCCGCAATGTTGGATGTGTCCAACAATGGTGGAAAAGTAGGGTCGAAGGCGGGCCACATTGACCACTTGATGTGAGACCAAGAAATGGTGGAATACTAAGCTCAAAGGCATTGTCCCCTACAACCTTGGTGATGGTATATGGCCCATATCGGAGCGGGCGAAGCTTGAGGTGGGGCCCAACGAGGCGCTCATTTTGCAAATGTAGCCAAACTTTGTTGCCCACTTGGAACTTGTGTGGCACCCGATACCGATCATGTCACTTCGCTTTGTACTTAGCATTGGCTCTATCCAATATGTCATGGAATTGTTGGTGGATGTGTTGAATGCACTCAATGAAGCTGTTTTCCTTGTCGCCTTCGGATTGGACATGAGCCGAATCTTCTTGAGTAGCCGCAAATGGTATGACCACATCAATGGGACAATGACTGGAATCCCAAGCCCACTTGAAAGGGGTTGTGGCCGGTTGAGCCGTGGAGAGACCGAGCTTATAAGCTCGTGCTTTGTACATAGGGGAGGCTTTCATTCCATGTGTGTGGATGATTCGAGTTGTACATCCGTAGAATATGTATGATCATCATGTTGACAACCTCGTTTTACCATAAGTTTGGGGGTGGAAAAGTTTGTGGAATTAGTGAGCTTGGTGTCCAAGATTTGACCAAAGACTTGAAAAAAATGTACGGAGAAGCTACTTTGTCCTAATATGAGATAATGGATTGTGGGATCCAAAATTGTACCCACACTCGCTCAAAGAAGAGTTTACAGTGGCTTCGTTATGATATTCTTCTTGCGAGTGTTTCCATAATGGCCATCTTAGAGAATTTTCGATGACCAAAAAAATGGAGTCGTTGCCATGCTTGGTAGAAGGAAGGCTCGAGCATGTAATCCATGGATATGGATTCCCACTGGTCGAATAGGGGGTAGGAAACAAAGTATATAGGCCTTGATTCTTGATGGTAGGTTGGGAAATGGCACAGAAGTGCAAGATTTGATGTACTTGCACATCATGTCAAAGGTTCGACCAATAGAAATACTTTTTCGATACGCCCTAATTGCTTTTCTCGACCCAAAAAATGTCCAAATGACTCCGACTATAGTGCGCTTCCCAAATCATCTTGGCACACTCGCTTGTAGGAACACATAGGTGTCCTAGGTGGCATAACAAGTGCATCCTAGACGTGAAAATATGGAACTTGCTTACCCTCCGGGAGCGTCTGCTATGTGTTTCGAATTCGGATCATTTTGTAGAGATGCGGTCAAGTCAGAGTTTCGTTCCCAAAAGAGTCAAGCATAGTGAGTTAGTGCCATGATCGATGATCGGTTGAGTTCGTCAGAAAGAATTATTGGGGCTTCCCTTATTGTACTTGATGTTCAAATGGAACTTTTTAAGGTATGTGGATCACTTTACGATGGCGATATTTCTACAACTTCGTTGATATGTGTGGATGACCGTTTCCTTCCCAAAAATGTAATGCTTCTATTGTCGATAGACCTTCACAATGGAAATACATATCTTTTTCATAGGTGGGATACTTTCAAACTATGTATGAAAGTGTCTCATCGTGATATGCTGCTTGGATGCCCACTCGTCGAGTAAGTATTTCCCCAATAGCATAGTCAGGGAAATCTATCTCGATATGTAATATCCCCAAATTGGGACTGCTAGCTACAAGGCATGCCTAAAAAACACATTTTAGGAATATATGCTCGTGATTGGAAACTGAATCTTGGATCCCTTAGATATGAAAATCTAAGACCTAAATCCAAGAGAGATCCAAAAAAAAATTCTTCTAGGTGGGTTAAACGGGTCCCCCACACCTAGTGCGATTGGAAAAATGCCTAACTACAACAATACAAAAACAACTCTGCCGGAAAATAACATAGTTCGGCCCAATATTTGTAGGAGATAAATATAATGGTTTGTTAATCACTTATACATCAGAAAATCGGGTTTTATAATAGGGCCCATACAATGTACAAAATAAAAATTGAGAACTTAGATCAAGAAACCCTCAAGAATGAGGTGTCGCAACAATGTATTGGTTGTAAGAAGGCTTGACAACATTGTATATTATGAGTCATAGTAGCATTGTACATTACATATCAGATCTAGAACAGATTTGTGTACCAAATATTAGATCTATGTCGGATCCGTACACTAGAAGAGTTCCTCTACACATCCCCCTTGGGGTTTTGAGCAAAACATGAGATACAAAGAGTCGATCCGAGATATAAAGTGTTGGATCTGCGGTAGGATTCAAAATTTATGAAGTAAATAAAATACACAACGGATCATATCTGAGGCAGACATGGATCATAAATCTAATCCATGGATCACCACTCTGTGAAGGGAAGAATCCCAAACACCGACATATCTCTCCTCCAAGAGCTTGCAAAACTCTCGCAACTTCCCTCTTGCAAATAACGCGAGCTTATGGGAGAGAAACTACGTCGTTGACTCTAGAAATGGTTTTTCACGATGCCAAGATCTAATTATGCAGCTCCAATGATCCAATACTCTCTTATCGGGAGGATAGAAGGCTATCCCACCTGAAAAGAGGCACCGTAAATGGCCTAGATCCGAATAGATCTAGCCTCCTCTTTGCAACTTACAAGGACAACCAAACCCTCAACGGGATCCGTGTTGTAGTTGGAATATGTAGCTTGGAAAAATGCCTAATAGTGGACACTATCGAGCAAGAATCCTCCAAGAGCTACTCAATGGAAGATGTGGGATTCCCGATCGAGAACACCTGAGTGCTAAACAACACTATTCTTAGCTAAACAACAAGAGAATAAGAAATGTATAAACATACAATATCTTCAGAAAATCATAATCATGAACAAAATTCTCTTGATGTCCTCCTCTTCCTTTTATAAGTTAGAGATCTTGCCAAATCCTAAACCATCTCAATGATTTAGCTACGTTTCACATGTGTAGCCTCCAACTAGAACTACGCCGTGCATCTAGGAGGTTGATTGCATCTATATAGCGGCGATGATTTGGTATTGGTTGACTTGGTCAAGCGATCCAACCTCTTTTCACACTTAAGTATGCTTATGAAAATAGCTCGGATTTAGCCTTGTTCACATTGAGCATTGATTTATTTTGCTTATTTAGGAGTTTTATTGATCCTCCTTTAGAATTTTATTCATAAAAAACGGGAAGAAAAGCAAAATTGAATATTCCTATTAGCTTGGGCTAATTAGGAATATTATACGATATCAAATGGTTGTTTGCAAGTTTGTAATGTAAGCACTGGGTGTAGAGCGTGAGGCAACGCTTCAAATTTGCGAACGTCTTGTTGAGATTCGGACTCAAATGAAATTTTCTTTTGCTCCTCCCTTGGTGAATTGACTCAAAGACCAAGTGATATGAGAGAACCCCAACACAAAATTCATGAGAAAATTGGAAAGAACCAAAAAGATGAGGAGCTCTGTTAGAATGTGGTTGCGCACCGGCCAATCATGAATGACCCGAATATTGGGGTGGTCCACATGCACCCCCATCTCATCAATAATGTATCCTAGATATTGAACCTCGATCATGCCAAAAGTGAATTTCTCCAAATTGGCACACAAATTATGTTGCCACAATGTTTGGAGGACATGTCGAGATGTTGTGGAGGTGCTCTTCCCAACTCGACCGAAGATTAGGATGTCATCCAAATACACCACCACGAATCGGTTAGTGAATGGTCACAAGATTTTGTCCTTCAACCTCATGAATTTCTTAGGAGCATTCACCTACTGGAAGTGCATGACCAACCATTCAAAAAGGCCTCGCCTTGTATTTGAAAGCAATATTCCACACATTAGAGGGTTTGATTGGTATCTCAGATGATGCCCAGATTTCAACTCAATATTGTTGAAATATTTTACCCCTTGAGTTGGTACAAAAGGTCATCAATCCATGGGATTAGATACCTATTCCGGATAGTGATATTTTTTCAATGCCCGATAGTTAATACGAGTCTCCAAGTCCCATCCTTTCTTCACCAACAGGTACGGGCTCACATGGTGATGAACTTGGGAGGATGTGACCTTCTACGACTTGCTCTGAATGCGCACTCTTGATTTCGTCATTCTCTAGAGCGAGCGCTAATATATTGGTCCATTGTGAAATGATGCGCCTATGATCAGATCGATGGAGTGATTGACCAGCCGGTGTAGAGGCACCCCCGCAGTGAGGTGAAGATGTCCCTGTACTCCTCCATGACCTTGTCCATATGTTGTTGCCATGTAGAGCCATATCTAGAGGTCATGGCGACACTATTATTCTTCCCTAAGGGGCGGATCACAAGGAAAAAAAATTCTAGTTTGAGAAATAAACTTACTACATTGCTTTGTAGTGATCAAAGAGAGGATAGGTGGTGCCACATCCGGTTTTCTGTATTAACTTATTACCCAAAGTAACAATAATCAGCTTGCAGGGAGAGATCATACACAACATGTCACTTAAAAAACTATGGTTGGCCTAATAATACATAAAAATTCAAGAGGAGAAACATCACATAATACCTCATCCAGTGAATGGATTGATGTTGTAGTAAGGCATCGTATCGGTGACACAAGATCTCGCCTTTGGTGAAGCCACCCAATGAGTGTATGCTGTGGTGGGTGTCTTGTGATCGGTGAGCCCAACCGCTTCATGACCTCTCCGTTAGAATTAGGTTCTTTTGGATCTCGCCATGAGCAATGAACTACGAAACGGGGAAACCATTCACCCACATTTTGGAATGGAAGGGGTGCTCCCCCTCTCTCGGATCTTTCTGAGTTCTTTCCTTCAGATATTGGTGGTGAAAATAGACTGGCTTCTGATTCAATAATATGCTTCCTTTTTTATTCCTTGAGGTCTACTCGAGTCAAAGCATGGATATGATTTAGAAGCCATCATCTCAGTGCACCCTAGTGACTTTCTGACCCAACACTCACCTATGTGTGTGAGTGGAGCTCTATGTACTTCTTTGCTATCGTATCGTATTTGTCTTCTTCATGCTGTTCTTCATGGCTTGCACTTTGAGGTTTTCTTGGTTTGCCTTGCCCTCGGCCTTGTCCTTTTCCTACGTTTTGGGGGCACCTTTCCCTTGCTTCGATTTGTAGATCCAAAGTCTCACTTCTTCTGTTTGAATTTATGCTTCACCTTGACAACATACCGGTATGTTGCACTGGCAGAGATGTTTGAGGAAATCCATTTCCTTCTAGATGTATCATGTGGAAACTGCTGATACTTAAGCACCAAATGTTTCTTTGAATAGTTGATATTCCATTTTGTGTGCGGGTATGGAACATATTCGTCGACTCATGCACATCATGATACCTTTCTTTGTCGCACGTAGTCCATTGTATGTACTTGTCCTCATAGCTCCCCATGGGAAGTATTTTTCCTTGATGGCTGTCTCAAAAATATTCCAAGTGGGCGTGGTCAGGGAAATGGAGGATTTACCCTCCTTATTTGCTCACGTAGGTTTCCCACCAATCCTTGACATGAGGTAACTTTGAGAGTGAAAAAAGTAATATTTTCCCACGATTGGAAAAGTCATGAATTGAAAAATATCCTTCTAATAGATTCAACCATATATTGATGAGTGTCGCATCTATTGTGCCCTCAAATATGGGAATGCTTGAAGTTAAATTGTACCTTAAAATGAGTGGTGCATGAAAGAGTAGTTCTGCCGGGATGAAGATGCGTCCACGGTGGGTAGCCGTCAAAGGATACGGGTAAAGTTATCCATCATCATGTTCCTCTGTTTCTGGAGGGCCTCCTCGAGCAATATTTTGTTAGGATCTCCTAATCCCCTCATATTTCTTTTCCTCCACCTTGGGAGGCCGTTAGGGGTTTATAAGGTTGATCTTACAAATTTTTCAACCGTGATCGAGCCCTAACTCCTTATACCCGAGATCTCATTGGGGACATGAAAGAAAGGTCAAGAAAGATCGGACCGATCCGATACCACCAATCTAGATTTATACGGGAACACAATAAAATACATAAATACAAAGATATGCAATAGAAAAATATACTTCATTTCATTAATATCAAATAACTAAATGAGCTTACAAAACGAATGGAAATAAACTAGCTCGGGGCGATGGTAGCTTATCTGCGAGAAGATATGTGGCAGCTACATGCCTCCGAACTATGTTACAATGAGGCTCAAGAGCATTAATATTATTGAAGAACATGGAAAACCCTAAACAACCAAAACACTAACCCTAGGAGATGGAATACCAAGAGTTTGTGGGCCCCATTGGGGGCTAGTTGGGCAACCATTTTCCGAGGGTCGTAACTTGGTCATATTATCTCCGTTTGGCGCATACGATATATCGTCGAAATATATCTCCAAGTACACAAGATTTTCCACGGGGCCCCTACCTATGACCATGTGCCAATTGCGAGACCTCAAAAAATTCTGTTTAGGGGTCAAGCGCCGGAAGTTTAGGACCCGAAAAAATACTAAAAGTAGTAAATGCTGCTCTAAACAAGGAAAATGATGAAACCAATTGGAGATCTAGGTGAAATAGGTGGTGTCCACTAATATCCTCCTAGATCATTCCTCCCATAGAAGCAATGGTCCCCATTTCGTGTAGACCCTCCATGAGGTGAGGAAATTTACGTTGAATCTTGTCCCTAGTGAACCACTTACCCTAGTGAAGGAGTTGGCACGGTTTTACAATGTGAGATAACCGAGATCCTCTCTGCGGGAGTATTATTGATATGTGTGTCCAGTGATACGATCAATTATGGATTGTTCCATTTAATACGGGTTTAACTTTGTTTGTGTGAGTTGTTCTGCAATGTCGAATGTGTCCAACAATGGTGGAGAGTAGGGTCGAAGGCGAACCACATTGAACAACACGGGTGACGACCAAGGAACAGTGGAATAATGAGCTTGAAGGAATTGTCCCCACATCTTTGGTGGTGGTAGATGGCCCACGTCGGACGAGACAAGCTTGCGGTGAGCCCAATGAGCACTCCTTCTACAAATGTAGCCAAAATTTGTGGCCCACACGGAACTATGTGACACCCATTGCTGATCATGTCGCTACTTGTACTTAGCATTGGATCTGCTCAATATTTCATGGGACTATTGGCGAGATGTCTTGAATATTGCTCAATAAAGTCGTCTGCCTTGTTGGCGAGACTAGACATGAGGCTGATCTTTCCTGAAAGCTACAAATGGTATGGCCACATCAATGGGACATGGGTCGGAATCCCAAGCCCACTTGAAAGGGGCTATGGCCAATCGAGATGTGGAGATATTTGTTATAGCTATGTTGAACATAGGGGAGGCTTTCATCCCATGTGCATGGATGCTTCGAGTTGTACATGCACAAAATGTGTATGATCATCCTAATGACGACCTCCGTTTGACCATCGGTTTGGGGGGTGGAAAGATGTGGACTTAATGAGCTTGGTGTTTGGTATAGATCAAAGACTTGAACAAAATGAACACGGGAACCTGTTGTCCCGATTTGAGAAAATGGACTATGGGATCCAAAAGTGTACCCACACTCGCTAAAGAAAAATTTTGTAGTGGATTTTCTAGTGATAGTTTTCTTCTAGGCCACCATAATGGCCATCTTAAAGAATATGTCGACGACCAAAAAAACACGATTTGTTTCCATGATTAGTAGAAGGAAGGCACGACATGTAATCCATGGAGATGGATTCCAACGATCAACTCGGGGTAGGAAACATAGTATATAGGCCTTGCTTCTTGATGGCCGGGTTTGGAAATGGAGCAGACGGTCAGCGGATATGATGTACTTCCTAGCATCATGTCGGTTCGCAATATAAATACTTCTATAGTACTTCCACTATTTTCTCAACCCCCAAAATGCCAAATGCGACTGATTGTAGTGCGATTCCAAAAATAATCTAGTGACACTTTCTGCAGAACCCATGGGTTTCTCGGGAGTGGCATAGCGGTGCATCCTAGAGGAGAAAATTTGGAACTAGCTTACCCTCTAAGAGCATTTTGTATGTGTTTCCAAATCTGGATCACTTGTGTAAAGATACGAACCAACAAAGTCTTGTGCCCACTGAGCATCGAGCACAATGGTTAGTGCCACGATTGGAGGTCGGTGAGACAATCAAAATCATTATTGGTGCCGCCCTTCTTGTACTTGATGTTCAAATGTAAACTTGTTGTAGGTATGTGGAACATTTCTAATGGCGATCGTTATACAACTTACCTTGTGTCATGTGAACTATAGTTTGGTGATATGTGTGGATGAATTTTTCCTTTCCAAAAAAATGAAATGCTTCCATTTTCGATAGAGAGCTTGCACAATGTAATAAATCTCTTTTTCATAGGTGGGATACTCTACTGACGGTGTCGAAGGTGTCACACTATGATATGCCACTAGATGCCTAACTCGAGTAGTACTTCCCCAACAACATAGTCGAGTCATTTGTCTTGATCTCAAATGGTTGTTGCAATCACGGTAATGTGAGCATTGGTGCATGAGGAAAAGGTGATGCTTCAACTTTGTGAACGCCTTTTGTTAAGATTCGGACCAAAATATTTTTTTGCTTCTTTCCTCGTGACTTGAATCAAAGGCCAAGTGATATGAGAGAACTATAACATGAACCTGCGGTAGAAATTAGCAAGACCTAGAGAGATGCGAGAGATTTTTTAAAGTGGTTGAGGGTTGTCCAATCTCGAGACCTAGATCTTGGTTGGGTCCACATGCACCCCACACTCATCAATAATGTATCCTAGATATTGAACTCGGGTCGTGCCAAAGTGAATTTCTCAAATTAATACACAACTTGTGTTGTTGTAGTGTTTGGAGGACCTATCGAATGTGGTGGAGGTTCTCTTCTCAGCTGCATGCAGAAGATCGAGGATGCCATCCAAATACACCACCACCATGAATGAGTTAATGAATGGCTACAATGTTTCATCCATTAGCCTCATGAAGGTTGCGGGATCATTCATCGACTCGAAAGACATGACCAACTATTCAAAAATTCCCTCCTTGGATATGAAGAAGTGTACACACATAATAGGGTTTGATTGGTACTTTGGTGATACCCGAAATTCAAGTGAATCTTGCTAAAATATTTCCCCCTTGAGTTGAGTGCGAGGTCGTAAATCGCGGGGTCGTATACCTATTCCAGGACAATGATCTTGTTCAATGCTTGATAGTCAATATAGCAGTCTCCAAATCCCATCCTTATTCTGCACCAACATGATCGGGCTTTCCCATAGGGCGATGAACTCGGGCGAATGTGACCTTTCGTAGTAGCTCTTGAATCCGCCTCTTGATTTGGTCATTCTCTAGAACAAAGCAGCTGGATATATTGTACCATTGGGTAGTGGTGCGACCGAGGTCATATTGATGGATTTCTTGACTTGACGATTGTAGAGGCACTGAGGTGAAAAATGTCCACATACTCCTCCACGACCTTGTCCATCTATTGTTTCCATGCGAGGAGCTCGATGCCCGGAGCTCGTGGCCATAATTTTATTCTTACACTAAGGGAGTATAATAAGGAAATTTTTTTCCTAGTTTGGGAAATGGGCTTGTGCATTGCTTCACGGTGATCAAAGAGATGGTCAGCAGGAAGTGATACCTCAGTATCTGTACAACTTATTACACAACATGTCACTTCCACAAGTGTGGTTGGCTTAATAATACATCACAAATTTCAAGAGGAGAAATATGACATAATACCTCATTTGTGAAGGGCTTTGATGTTTTAGGAAAGGCGACATTGCTCTTGGCTGATGCGAGAGATATAGTCTGGTGAAGCTCACCCGATGGTGTGTGGTTATGGGTGTGTTGATAGATCAAGGCCCAAAATCTTCATGAAATCTCTTTGAAATGAGGTTATTTTGGCTCCGCTATCGACAATGAACTAAAACAGGGGAACCCTTCACCCACATATGGAATGGAAGAGACGCTCGCCCTCCTCTATATCTTCGGGTTCTTCCTTCCGGGATCTTGGTGGTGGCAACGGTGGCACTAGGCTCCTCATTGATAATTTTCTTCCCTTTGTTATTCCCCTCGTGGGTTTCTAACCAGTAGGGAACATGCATCGAATCGGGAACCCTTCGGATCTCCACCGTGACTTCTTGGCATGACACTCACTTATGTTGTGAGTGAAGCTCTATGGAACTTGTTGTGTGAAATAACTCATTGAATTAATTCACCAATATTTATGTATCAACTCGGGCTCATAAAAAGCAGTTATCTTGTGCTCTCAAGATTTAGCTCTTAGAGTCGAAAGTTTGCATGATTCTATATCTTTAATTTAATTAGGACATGGGTAGGCATGCACACAATAAACACACACCTTGAAAATAAATCAATTCATGCAAATCCTAGTTGAAATCTTTCATTCATCTATCTAAATCTGGAATCAAAACCATTACTAATCAACAACAATAATGACTCACTACTTCAGAGACCCTAATTACACGTTTTCGCAGAGGTCACACTTTGAAAGGAATTTCTAATTTGAGTGAATCGATAAATGATCTCACACTCACACACAAACTGTAATTACAAAGGGTATCTCAAATTATTTCTAATATCAACACTCCATGGCGGTTTCACTATACTAGGGTTAAGTGGGAAAGTGTACGATGTCACACGGTTCAAATATCAATTTCTCACAGACTCCAAATCATGAAACCAATCCTCCATACCTAATGCGACCTGTTTATGTATATATATATCACTTACTCTTGAAATTTTAGTTTCTACTTTCCACCAAATTACATTAGACTCAAGCTATTAGGAGTGTGCTGATCTGTGGGTATCGAGCTTTTGAATTACTAATTTTCCATTTCGCTTGGGTGAGATTACTAGGCTTCTATTATGATGGAGATTACGCAATAAGACAATGTCATGAATTTAATCAACACATATCACAACAAGGTATAAAGCAGAGACAAAGACGAATTTAAATCTTGAATTTCACATGACATTATCTGTAGGCAATTATATAATCGTTCCCGGATTTGCAAGAAGGTTTCACTTTTCTAATGAATGATCAACTTGCAAGAGTTAATTCTTCAAATCACTGGTCGGGATTGAAATTGTGAAGCCTAACACACTAATTCAAACATCGTTCAAGCTAGCTAAAACTCTACTTCAAAGAAATACAAGCTTTCACTAAAGGAATCTCACTAATTTAACTTTACCCTCACCTTTCATGCAACAGGGAAACCAAAAGTACTAATTTCAACATGCCAAAAAGAATGGGAAAAATCTCTCTACTCCAAACTATTCTATGCATCATCCATTTTTCTTCCACCCAATCAACATTTATCTCCTGTAACTTGCTGGATAAGACTAAAAGGGACCTTCGGGTTATCACTCCGCAATGAATCTAACTCACACTCCTCTTTTTGGAATAAGCCAAACTCTAAGGTAACAAAATTTACCTCTGCCACCCAAGTGCATCCTGTTTCAAGCAAAATGATATCTATCTATTATAGTGATTGAAACTACGCTTTCTTTCAGCCGCTTACATATAGAAATGGTTTGCGATTACTAAGGCATAGGGTCATTCAACACACGACACAATGAACCATTGAATACGAGTTTCAACTTGAGGCGATACTCCGCTCTTTCGAATTGTTTTGCCTCAATGCATATCCCAACGAAATGATCCACCAAATGATCGAATCAAACGTATACGTCATGTTTTGTTTCACACTGAAGGTATGCATTCGACGTTTGTTTCGTTTAGGGAGAGGAAAAAATTGTTTGCTCGACTGCGCCCATTTGCAGCCATGGCCTTCGAGTCATGGCGGGGCCTGGTGAGAGGCTCACGATCCCTGTGGAAGAAATCAAACACACCTCAACGATAATCACATGGTTTTCTTAAGAGGACACTCCAAATGGAGTCCTAGAGACCTGCAGTGCCTTTGCTAAGCGATGTGAAAACCCATCTTGACATCGATTTCCAAAAATCAAACAGGCTGTCTGCGACACTTTCATTTCAGGTAAAATCGAAGAACGGCACTTTCAAAGACATCTAATTAATAGTGGTTATAGGTTTTAGCAATAGGGAACTTTAGCCACAACGCATAGTCGATTTCAAGGAACATTAAAACTCACGCAGAATTCACGAATTTGATCAACGATATTTGAGAAAACAAACGAGAAATCAAATCCAAAGCCAAATGGCAATCAATTGCTCACATTCGATGAGATCTTGGACGACTGGCAAATGCAAATCAGTGCATACATCAACTGTCACACATAATTAATTCCAATCACCCAAATTGCGGATGCTTCAACAAATGAAAATAAACAACATGGATCGATTTCACAACTATTGCTACATTGCAATTTAAAAAGCTTTGAATCATGAAGCTTAGACGCAGGTCGGAATTTGCCACCATACATTGGATTTTCCTTTAACCAACTGCTCTGCAGATTCAAGTCTTTGAAAGCTACGGCAATGTGAAATAAACCAAAACAAATCGATCTGCACCATTAATGCGCAAATAAGAATTTAACCACACGGTGCCTATGAGACTACCTCTAACTACTCTCTTTGGCCGAAAGCGGCTATGGTGGGCCCTTGATACACCCGGAAAAAGCAACGATTACAAACTAATTTCACACCTATCTGCAATCTACTTCGAAAAGCTCATCACACCTAGGGTAATCTTCAAGTAATCGAGAACACACATCGGAATTTTAAATCGATTTTTGGTTTTTAACTCGAGGCACACAACGTAAATGGGCCAGTTTAGCAAAGGATGTGTTATATTAACCTCCCCATCAAAAGGCAAGCCTCTGCTTTATAGGCATTCTTACGTCGTAAAGTTTAGTAATAGTTTCATGACATAGCAAAGCGTTGAGGAGACCGGAGATACTGAATCCGCGAAATTTAACACTTACGATCTAAATTTCACTAGCAGTTTCTATTACAGCGATTACATCTATATATATATATCTTCTTTGAATTAATCAAAATCCACTATGCGTTTCAGGAATGGCTTGGCTTGCCCTCCACCGGTTGCGACTATGCCAAAGGTGCATAGAATGGCGATTGAATTCATGTGAAATTTCAGCCATGGCTGGAGCTTCATGTTGGCCCATCCATTGTAGGCTATACGAAAAGGCTTTGCTGGTCCCTCCAAGTCGACGAGCTAATCCACAAGTCCTGCCAATATATCCATTTTTAACTGCATAGTGAGTTGAAATTAACATAGCATATTACAAAATGCCTAATACTAATATGAGATAGTGCTTTCAACTCTTCTCATCTTTGCTCTCACCTTTAAGCGTGAGTTAGTGAAGGTCTGAAATGCCATGGGGACTTAGGAGAGGAGCGAGGGTTTCATAGAATGTACATTCTAGGCCAAAAAGGGGCTAAGAGGTGATGAAAAATAGATAAAAAAGTGGCAACATCTCACACTTGAGCTTGAGGCATGTCCTCATGCCTCCAAGTCATCATTTTCTAGTCAAAAAAAAAAATTTAGTTGCTTGGGCCAACTTCTCCAGACTCTTCCTGAATGAAGCTGAGCATTTGTGAACTGTGTAGCCAGTCTTCTAGCACTTGTCCTTCTCCCTGAATTATATATATATATATATATATATATATATATATATATATATATATATTATTTTTATTTATTTATTTATTGACAGGGATTCATATATCTGCTGGGACTGTTGACTACTGAGGATGACCTTCATCTGGCATGCGGACCATACCCTGCATTGGAAAAGGACCTTGCTGTTCTGGGCTTATAGAAGCAGGGGTAGGGGTAAAAGCATGTATATCTTGGGAAATATTATCTGGGAGCTGAAACTGATGTGAAGATGAGGGAGATGAAGGAAATTGGGGAGAAGATGAGGGAGAGGGAGTAGCAAATACGGGGATGAGGTGCAAGGGAACGTGGTAAACAACATGTACTTGTAGTAATTATTTACACTACCTATAACTAGATTAAGCAGATTTAAGAACATACCTTGTCACTTAAATGATATTGGGAATGGACATAGCATCACCTTTTGTTAATACAGGAGCCGGTCTGCTGTTTGAGTTATAGCTTATGCTGCCATGATGATCATGCTTAACAGTAAAATTTACAATAAGTAATAATGTCCAGATCAATCAGATTTTTAGACTTGGGCTGCAATTCCAGGGCTTTTACTGCTATTAAAAATAGAACTCTGCACAGTTCACTTGTACCATAGATCATTTATGATCATGCTGTAGCTTCTGGACAACAGATTGCCCAATGAAGATTTTGGTCCAGCAGTGAATGTCCAGGTACAAAGATGACAAATCTAGGGTAACTGAAGCATGGAACTAGTTATTGTGAAAGATAGAACAAATAACCTCCAATTTCTCTAACAAAGTGCCACCCAGTTTTGTGAGGTGGGGCTGGAACCTGTTCACCATCTCATGGATTTTATCTAGGCTGGAGATGATAACTTCCTGGGGAATTTCTGTTTAGGGAGCTTGAAATGTCGTAAAAGAAGACTCCGGGGGGGTTTCTTTTCCGTAAACATTCCAGTGGGTCTGGAAAAGAATAATTCAATGCCCATTGGATCCCTAAGCTACCACCACCTTATTTTTTTATCGAGCCTAAGGTAGTTCTTGCTAGGGGCATTCATGTTTAGGGAGTCTGAGTTGCCCATAGAAGACTCCATGGAGTTTCTTTTCCATAGATATTTCCTTGGGCTCAGAAAAGAATAATTCTATGCCCAAGGAATCCCTAAACTTCCATTGGTCCATAAATTTTACGAGCCTGGATTAGTCAGTGCTCAAGAGCTTCATTTTTCGAGAGTCTGAAGACATCTAAAGAAGACTCCAACTGTTCCTTTTCCATAAGTAATATGGTGGGCCTAGATAAAGAAATAAACCCACTCCTGCCGAATTTATCCTTTATTCTACATGGACTGTGGGAAGAACCACCTATAGATATGGAAATTGACAGTCCACTAGTTAATCTATATAAATATATATATACATATATGTAAAAATAGATAAAAAAAAAAAATCAATCAACTGATCTAGCAAGAGGCTGGTCATTTCCATGAACCAGCTCTAGTCCTGGATCGTTCTGAATGTCCTGCAAAAACAAATCATGTGAGAGTGGTTTATGATAAACTTTTAGCCAATGGCCATTCACCACGAAGGAAGTCTGCTCATTATCAATGGTTTTAATACGTACTGACCCGTTATCAAAGACTTCAAATACTTCATAGGGTCCCAACCAGTGAGTAGAAAACTTACCCTTGAAGTGTTTGAACTTACTGCCGTAAAACAGGGCCTAGTCGCTGGCACGAAAGAATTTCTTTTTGATGAATTTATCATGTCATCTGGCTCTTTGATCTTGTACCAGCAAGGTTTTGTAGTATGCTTCCTGTCGGATCTCATCAAGCTCATTTAGTTGCATCAATCTCCGCTCTTGGGCTTCAGTCAAATTCATTCCCAATTGGGTGGTTGTTCTGAATGTCTTCACTTGGAATTCGATGGGCAAAAGTACCTGTTTCCCATAGACTAGCTCGTACGAGGTGTGTCCCGTCACATTTCTCCAGGTAATCCTGTCAGCCCATAAGGCTTCCAATAGCTTGTTCGCCCAGTCCTTCTAGTGCACTTGAACAATTTTCGTGAGGATGGAATCCAAGACTTTATTTGTGGACTCTACTTGCCCATTAGCTTGAGGGTGGTAGGGGGTAGATCTACGATGCTTAATCTGATATTGTTCAGTGAGTGCCTTGACCAATTTTGATGTGAATTATGTACCTTGGTCTGTGACAATCTTGCGCGGTACACCGAATCTCGTGAAAATGTCCTCAAACAGAAACTCTACTACTGCCTTCTCCATGGCAGCGTACAATGCTTTCGCTTCCACCCACTTGGTGACGCAATCGGTGCATACCAAAATTTATTTATTTTTCTTCGACATCGGAGAGATGGGCCCTACAAAATCCAATGCCCACTTCTCGAATGGTTCAATGGCTATTTGAGTTTGAAGAGGCATTTTTTCAGAGGAAACTGGCCTTCCCATCCGCTGGCAAGCATCACAGCTGGAGACAAATTTCTTTTCATCTTTAAAGAGCGAGGGCCAATAATACCCTGTACGGAGAAATTTGTACGTGGTTCATTTGTTGAAAAAATCCCCCCCGCAAGGCTCATCGTGGGAGGCTCTCAAGACATCCTACATTTCATCTTCCCGCACACACCGCCTCATGATCAGGTCTAGTCCTGTGTAAAACAAGTCTCCCTCGATCTAGGAATAATTAGCACTGCGTTGTATAATGTTACGTTTTTCTCTGGCATACATGCTCTGTGGTAATTTCCCTGATACCAAATAGTTTGCAATATCAGTGAACCAGGGAGTGATGGTAGAAATGGCGAACAGTGCTTCGTCTGGGAATTCATTAGGTACTGGAGTTGTCATGCTTCCCTGTCCAATATTCAAACGAGACAAAAAGTCAGTTGCTGGGTTATCCCTTCCAGGTCTATCAATGATATTTATATTAAATTCTTTCAAAAGAAACAACCATCTAGTTCTTCTACCATTTGTAATTGGTTTATTCATTAAAAACCTAATGGAAGAATGATCAGTATGGACAAAAGTCTCATAACCGGTAATGTAATGTCTAAACTTCCCAATGGCATGCACAACTACTAACAATTCTTTCTCAGTGACTGTATAATTTAATTCGGCAAGGTAAATATTTTTGCTAATAAAATAGATAGCATAAGGATAGCGATCTTCCCTTTTGTCCCAAAAATTCTCCTAGCGCAGTGTCTGAAGTGTTAGTACATATGTGAAATGGCAAGGACCAGTCTGGTCCTCTCAATACCAGAGCGGTAGACAGTCTGTCTTTTAGTATCTGAAAGGCATGTTGACAGTTGACATTACATACAAAGCCAGCATCTTTAGTTAATAACTTAAATAATGGTGTTGCAATATTAGTAAAATTCTCAATAAAGCAATGATAAAACCTGCATGGCCCAAAAAACTTCTTACCTTTTTTTGTTAACTAGGAATGGGAATATGTGAGATTACCTCAATTTTTTCCAGATCAACTTTAATTCCTTCTAATGACACATGATGACCCAGAACGATTCCCTTTGTTTGCATCATTCTACACTTGTCACTGCTAAGGGCTAGGTTTGCTTCTTAACAACGAATCAATACTTTTTCTAGATTGGCCAAGGCTTGACCGAAATCATCTCCATAGACTCTGAAGTCATCCATGTAGAATTCTACACAGTCATGGACCAAATCAGAGAAAATGGCGAGTACAGCTCTTTGAAACGTAGCTGGGGCATTACACAGACCAAAAGGGAGGACTCTATATGCATAGGTGCCCCAAGGGCATGTAAATGTGGTCTTTTCCTGATCTTCTTCAGCTATCTATATTTGATTATATCCACTGTACCCATCTAGAAAAGAGAATTATTTCTTACCTGAGAGTGTGTCAATTACCTGATCGATGAAGGGCTGGGGAAAGTAGTTGCGCAATGTGGCCTTGTTTATTTCTCTAGAGTCAATGCAGATACACCACTTTCCGTTATTTTTCGGCACCACCACCAGAGGTGACAGCCATCTATTGTCTGAAATAGGATAGATGAAGTTCGCAGCTAGGAGTTTTTGAATCTCTTCCTTGATAATGTCTTTCAATGTTGGGTTCATTCGTCTTTGTGGCCGTCAGACGGGTCTCATCTCTTCATTAGTGTAAATGTGATGGATGTAGGTGTCTGAATGGATGCCCTGCATGTCAAGGTAATCCCAAGAAAATTCTCCAGATTGCTCATGAATCATACCCATCAATTGCTACTTTTGTTCCGTGGTCAATTCTGCACCGATGTATAAGGTTCTTCCTTCAATTATTTCCATAGGCTCTGTGGAGAGTTCATGGCTTTCCTCTATTGCTGCAAAATATGTGAACACGACTGGATGGCAGGCTTCTTGGAACTCATCACTGAAAACCTGATGGTAACCATTAAAAGAAATTGGATAATCAATATAAGAACTGTGAGATAAAAATTGG